>PVLC010001444.1:0-80234 GCA_004027655.1 Graphiurus murinus
TTTTGTGATTAAAATGCCAAATAAAATGAACTTCCTCATTAATTATATGACTTTTCTAACTTTCAACTCTACTTTTATTTAAATATAATGTAATGTTCCTATAATGATTTTATTACTCATCTCTCTCCCACTTTCATGTGTGTGTGTGTGTGTGTGTGTGTGTGTGTGTGTGTGTGTGTATGTGAGAGAGAGAGAGAGAGAGAGAGAGAGAGAGAGAGAGAGAGAAAGAAATAGGGATTGAACACAGAGGTATTCTACCTCTGAGCTACACTCCTATCCTATTTTATTTTTTATTTTGAAACAGGGTCTCACTAAGTTATGGAGGGCCTCCCTAAGTTGCTGAGGTTGGCTCTGAATTTGCTATCCTCCTGTCTCAGCCTCCCAAGTACTGGAATTACAGGAATGCACCACGAAGCCCAGTCTCCCCTTTCTTTTATAAAGTAAATTAGGTTGCTGACATTACTTATCTCCAAAAGTCAAATTATTCTGTGTTGACAGACAGGAGCCACATCTCAGGAATATTTCTCAGCGTGTGGTTAGTTCAGTTTAAACCACCAACAATATTGAAAAATGATATACAGCATGTATCTTAATGACAGCTGAAAAAAACTGCATTCTCTTTATTTGCCAAAGCATCCATGTTCCTAATTTCATGAGGTTATTTTTAGTTTCTAGTAATTTGGAAAAAGGTGATAGGTGATAAAGTCAGAAAATAAAGTGTAACAATATGGTGTAAAATTCTAGCTATATATAATACCTATAAAATGTATAGAAAAGTACATTTCCATTCCAATAACACCTGTGACATTTAGACGTTCTATAGAATTTCTGCTTTCAATCTTTGCCTGTATCATATGCTGAAATTAGTTCTCTCTAAATATAGTCAGAGACCTTAAAATTGTTGAACACTTAGAGGGTATATGGAACAGCAAATCATCATGTTTACACTTTTCTGCTTTTTATAATTCTTGTTTATAAAGTGGTTAATAAAAGTATCAATATGATTTGAAAAACTTAGATATTCAAACTGGAAACTAAATTATCACAATAAAACAATAAGGAAAACTGAAGCTTTATAAAACTTTTACTTTATTTTATAATATACTCATAATCCCTGTCTAATAATTTATAACAGTCATATTAGATTTATCTATCAAATTTTCTGAGATAAACTGGTTTTTATGTAGTTGGACAGGACTTAACTCATTAACGCAGTGAATATCCTTGATTTCCATTTACTGATCTCACTAGCATACAACAGATTTTCATTCATATAGTTCACTACGTACTTGTTATTGATTTTTTTCTTGGCGACATTTATCTTTCCTGTTTTATGAACCAAAGCCATTTTCCATTTTCTACCTCATCTATTCATACATTTCACAAATAATTACAGGATTTCCAAGGCTTCTGGCAACCAGACACTTGGTAATGGCTATTTTTAACTGATATTAAAAGAAATATAAGTGTGAAGACTTTTAGATAGCCTTCCCTCTCCGTTTTCTTGAGTTCAATTAGCATTTGTGGCATTACACACCTACATGCACAAAGACAGAGAAGGCGAATATATTACTAATACACAGAAGTACTCTGGCTATACAGAGGGTACAGAAAAAGTGTGAAGAGAGGAGGTAGTTGTTTGACAGTTTCCAATAATTTTTCAAAAAGAATAACAGAATTGTCCAGAAAAATCTGAAAACAAGTTCATGCAGAAGTCCGGGCTATACAAGCTCTTGGCCTCCCATGAACACTTACCATTGTTGAACCTTCTCTGGATGCCGGTCCCGAGCTCCAGGATCAATTGGCTGACAGCAAATTCAGTGTGTTGTGCTCAGGTCCCCTGTTCCTGCCCACGTGATAAAATGGTGGCTTTGTAGCCTAGGTGCTCTTATTATGTAGCAACTCTTCACCTGGAGAAAGAAGAGTATTCTTTACTCAGGGACCAACAAATCAATATGATGCATAATAATATTTTACATATATAAATTGAATTGTTATTGGTAATTCTTATATCTATGCATTCATAATTACATGAGCTTTAAAGTTTTTTTTTTTTTTTTTTTTTTGGAAAAGAGGACATGTAGCTAAATTCAACATAGCTGTGCATTTGTAGGTATACAATATTCACCAAAGATGTAGATAAAACACTGCAAACATATGGTTGGCTATCGTTAAGTAGCAGATCCATCAAGACTCTGGTTCTCATCCTGTTGGCACTGGATTTAATTTTGTTAGGATATTCAAGTTATAGTGCTCAAGTCTAGTGTGATAATGAGTTTGGGTATATCTAGCCTGTTCACTTTACAATAACACATTATGGATTCTAGTAGAGATGAGAAAAAATTCAACATTGTGTGAAGGATTTTCCTCTATGAAGTGGTAGGTTATATTGTTACTTCCACAAGCGAGGGAGAGAACACAACCCTGGGGGAAGCTCTCTCCTCACTCCTTGTGTCTTTTTCCATTTTGTGGGTACTCCATTAGTACAAAAGTCAAGGCAACTTCTACTCTCTCATTTCTTCTGCCATACATAAGATAACATGATTTATCTGATTAATTGATGAGTTCCTCACAAACCCTGAATGATATTAGAGCAGACTCTTCCTTTCTCTTTCTTCTGGGAGCTCACCTCAGGAAATACATGCTTTTCATTGTTTTCCATATACCATAAGCTTATTGATAGGTCAGTATATCCATCACAGCTGGAGTGGGTAGAGATAATCGCCATAAATGGGTGAATAAGTTCAACTGGGGGAGTGTTAATGATGGCCAATGTCTAGTACCACAGTCATGGTTTCATATCCCCATCTACCTATCTAACTTTTTCTTGTGCATAGTATCCTAATTATATGCCTAATAATACCCTAATACAGCATCATGTCCCAACCAGGGTAACCTTCTTCTAATTCCTAGAGCACACCAAACTCTTCACATTAGGATCTTTGTACTAGCATTCTTTGCCTGGAATCCTCTTCCCATTAAGTTTTACATGGTTGGCTCTATTTTACCTCTTAATCAGACTGCCCCCAGCTCAACTAGTCTTTTTAACCATTCTACTTAAATATGCACTCTACCTTCATTACTGAATATTATTGTATTCTGTTTTTTATTCATATCTTATTCAATCTAATTATATTTTGGTTATTTTTGTTGGCTTGGCTTCCTTCCCTGGACTCTAAGCTCTAGAAGGGCAGATATCATGGTAGTTTCATTCATTACTACTGCACAGTAAGTATTTACACACCATTTCTAAAACAATGACTAAAAGGCATTATGAGACATAGAATCTTAAAACTGTTTAATTTCTGGGAAATAATAAAAGAGACATAATAGTTTAAGGTCATCGTGACATATCTTTGACAGAGAAATATGACATATAAACTGTAATGTTTATGTATTATTTTATTTAATGTTTATATGATATTATTTTCAGAGATCAAATACAACAATATTCAGAAAAAAAATAACAAATGCTTTGCTGTCATATGATGTTAGGATATAATAAGAAAATTGAGGATGGCATATATTAGATACCAGCATATACTTAGGAAATGTTGCACATAACCAAAGCAGGAGAATTGTAAGTTTGATGCCATGCCAGCCTCAGCAATTTAGCAAGACTTCTATCTAAAAAAAAAAAAAAAAAAAAAAAAAAGGTCCAGGGATATAGCTCAGTGGTTGAGAATCCCTGGGTTCAATCTCTAGTACTGAAAACAAAAAATAAACTAAGTAAACATATTTATAGAAAACAGTATTTACTGAATATTGTCAGTAAATTCTAGCACTAATGCATTTTCCAAGATATTCCAAATAGCTTTGTGGAATACGGAACAGTCAATTGCAGCATGTTCTTTAGGAGACTGGTGTGCGGTGTGTGGCGCCAACACAAATCTGCTCAGATGAACTGAGAAATACAACCCTTCACATGGGTTTCCTCGTGAGCTAGTGTTCATGGCCGCCATAACTGTGATGGTGGCAACAGCCATGAACAACTTGGCCATAGTGCCAATGGTACTCAACAGCCTCACAACAGGAAACAGAAACACATTTCTTATTATGTCAGAAGTAATATGTTTTGGTGAATGCAATATATTTTGCAGATGAGTTTGAATAATTATATTTATGGAGAAGTATTTTCTCTGCTTATAATCAATTATATATCCTCTTGTGAATCCTATACTAAAAGGAAGAAGACAATGGCAAACAGAATTTCTGAACATAAATATCATTTGAGTAAACTAAAATTAAATGGTAAGTAACAGAATGATATTTGCCATTTGGGACATGGATCCACAGCTGTCTCAAAGATCTAGCCTCAGATACTGGCTTCCCAGGACAATTGTTAAGGCTAGCTTGGGTTGAGGACCCTCTTTGGTACCATACTGGCCTTGATCACAATGAAATGCCTGGCTAATCTAGACAGGAAGGCTGGCAGAAATGCTGAACAGACTAAAATCAGGTTGAACACCTCCCCAAAGAACCAGAACTTAACAAAGAAATTCACAATGCAGCCTCTTTAAGAATCCGCTAAAACAGAGTCACACAGATGCAATGTGAACCTTCCTGTCTTTAGATATTGTCAGATTTAGTGTATGTCACTGAGGGAGGGGGCTCATAATGGAAAACAGGGAAAGTACACCCCAGGACAGTCTTGAAGATCTTGGAATATGACTCTCACCATCTGTCCAAATGAGGCTTAAGCAAATTGTAGCTGTACCAACAGTGCATATTTTACAGGTGATTGCATTATGAAGAACATTAGTCAAGTTACAATAAATTTAGTGCTTTTTGAGAATAAGTTATGAAAGTACAATTATCAATGGGTAGTATTATATATATAGTCATAGGTTAGATATTAGATAATAAAAGCAATAAAATATAAATACATAAAATAAATAGAAAAATATTTACATAAATATAAGCATTGGTAGTACAAGAATATTTGTAATATAGGCATATATTATGGATAAATTTTAATTGACACATAATGGTTATGTACATTTATGGGTAAAACAAAATGTTAATGCATGTATACCATAGACAGTGGTCAAGTTTGAACAAATAGTATTTATATCACCTCAAATATACATCATTTTTGTGAGAAAAACATTAAAATTCTCTCTTCTAGCTACTTTGTTATATATAATATATAATTAACAACAATTGCCCTACTATGCAATAGCACACTAGAACTTATTCCTGTTGTCTGTAACTTTGTGCTGCCATTCAATTCTTTTCCCAACTCTCCATTGCCCCCCAACCTTTGGTCAACATCATTATATCATGAAAAAACATGAACACTTTTTAAAACAGTAAGAAATCTATCATTCAGCAACTTGGTACTTCAGCTCCTCGTTGCAGCCATTTTTTTTCCCCTTAAAATGTTTGAAGTTTACATTTTTAAAAAATAATGACACATCAATACAATTATCAGCTCCAAATAAATGCAAAGTTTTAAGATATACAAAACCATATAATAGTTGGATATCTTTTAGAGATTATATTTTCTGCATAATTTCTTCTGATTTATATACATGTGTGCTTTACATACACAAAATATCTCCAGGTCCTTCATTTCCAAAAGTGAGCATTATTAGCAGTATTCCTGTCATTAAAATGAGTGGAGCAATAGGATATTCAGGCTTTCATGTCATTCTCTTAGAGTTTGGGTGCATCACTAGCATGTAATGAAGATTATAGCTAAATAAATGACTCAGTAGTCAACCTTCTAGAAATGGTCGTATTTAGCTTTTAGGATAATGTTAACTTCACTGTGGTATTAGTAATCTCATCAACTTTTTGGTTAGGGATGGATAAATAACTAGCTTTTAGTATGTAAATTACAACAAAAACGTTTTGCAGAAAATGGGTCAGGTTAGAGATGTAAATGAGGCCTAAAATGTCTCATTAGGTTTTGAATTGCCTTTTTTTTTCCCAAAGCATTATAAATCTTGCAAGCTTTTGGGGTAATTTTCTTGCTTGAATAAGCCAGTAAGGTCTTTTCCAATAATAAATGAACTAAAATACTTCTCAAAACTAATTTTGCTTGAAAAGATAGAACAAATTGAATATCGAAGCATAATTTATTTGAAAGTTACTCAATGTTTCTGTTTCCTAATATTTCTTAGATAATAAGTTGTACAGATCACATGTACAGATTTCATAATAGATGTGGTATTTAGGCATGGGTGTCAATGGTTCTCATTTAGAATCAGTTGTGTAGTTGGAGGTAGTTATTAGATGTTGGGACAAGTCATTAACTATAGAATATGAATATCTTTTGTGAAGGAATGGATCTTCTTTGATTTAGCAAAATGTCTCTTGGTTTTCTTCTGACAAGTCCTATTTGTAATGCTCATTATAAAACTATATTTTCAGAACAAATGCTATGAAAAACAGGACCATGCTCACAGGACTGCTCATGGCCCAGCTTATATAGTTAGATGATAACTGTTGATGCAGAAGCAAGTCAAACCTGCTTTAGATCTTATGAGACACTAATAAAACAGTGTCACATCACAGAGCGAGACTGTCACAAGGCAGTTTCCCACATCTTACTTTAACCACATTGGTTTCCATTCTACAAGGCACTAATTTACAGCAATCTAAATTAGGCTTTTGTGCCAAAGTATGAAGTGTTTGTTGGTTATGCTCATCTATAACAGCATTGCCAATGTTTAGGACAGTTTAACATATCAAACTCATGACAAGGGGCTGAATTTTGTCACTGTAAAAGCTGCAAAAGTGAAATAGTAAATATGCAATTACAGCAAGTACCAATATTTAACAAGCTTAAAAAATATAAAAGGGAAATCAATCAACTTTGTCATCTTTGGGTTTGTATCTGTGTAGGGCCAATCCAAGGATAAACAAAGTCAATGATGAGGAAACCATATTAGGATAGCATTCATGTTAATTGTCAGCAACAACCAATATTGTTTGCCACCTCAAAAGAAAACCAACTCTTCCTGAAATATCCGCATCAGTAATTGCCTGCTCCTATATATATATATATATATATATATATATATATATATATATATATATATGATATATATATATATATCTTATTATTTTGTTGTAGCAAAATGAAATCTTTTCATTTTTTCAAAGAAGTCCCAATTATATGTATGTATATATCCTGTCTTCTAAAAGAAGAGATTTTATCATTTCATTAATTTTGATGTGAAGGAAAAGATGTGAGATTATATTCTTCAAAGGTATTTAATTGAAATTCATCTATGCTGCCTACTGAATTTTTACAGGTAAATAAAAGGTGTTCTCCTGTAGTCTAGTAAAGGGTAAGTGAAGGGGGTGACAGCAGATACCACGGATCTTCAAGTCTACTTTCAGTGGGTTAAAATAACAGAGCTACTCAGGTGTTATGTAGCTATTTTATGTCATGTATTTTGATGGAAGATAGTTACTTCAGACAGACAGGACAGATAACTTGAGAGAGAAATATGAGACTTGACATGTATTTATATGGTCTACATACTGCCATGTCACCTTTTTCTGCTCGCTACTGAAATTCTATTATTGGCTTCCTTAAATCATGCACAGCTTTTCTTGTCTTGCCTCAGTCCACTGGGTATTCTTTCCACTTTCATGTTGGTTTATCTTTTGTGGATAACCTCAAATCCTCTCTCACAGTCTAGCCAGGATCTTCATTCAAGGACTGACCTCTCCCAAGAACATGTACCACCACCTTGATCCTTTTGATGACAATTACTTACTTATCTCTCTCATCAATGCAAAAAAGACTATATTATATTTTCATTTATTTGGAGATCATAATAATGGCTTCAATTCATTGAACACCTACCATGTTCCGGACATTCATTTTATCCTTTAACAATACATGCAGTAGGCATAATTATTACTCCCGCTCCATAAATGAGGATACTGAGACATAGAGAGCTAGATACTTTGAGCAAGATGATACAGTATATAGTGGTAGCAGAATTTGAATGCAGGCAAATGAATCCAAAAGCAATACTTTCCACGGGATAAGCACAGAGCCTCTGCCAACCCCATGTCTCTTGCCTTCATTCTAACACCTATCACATGCTAAACTCCACACAGTGGAAATCCTCCCATGGAATTGGTTGTTATTGAACCCGCATCACAATAAGATTATAGAATATATCTAAATCTTTCATCTCTATATACCCAACATCTGATAGAGTACTAGACCCCTGTTAGACATTCAATGCTTATTTGTTGTGTTGATGAATGATTCTTACTACTACTCACAAGCAGTTCATAATCCAGGGAGTAAACACATGGAGTAGAGCTTGCACACTCTCCCTGACTTTTGGCTTCAGGTCTTAAAATGGATGGCCAGCCCCTTGCAAACATTAGGAAGAAGCTTTGTCTTTTCTCGCACTTCTTTATCTATTAGGCACTCATGTAGCTCGGTCTCACATGTTTTACCAGGTCCTACCTGCCCATAGGTTGTAAGACTTCTATCCATTTTTACTAACCAGGGTGGGAATTCCCAGTCCTGAGGGTAGGCTAAAAATTTTTATATGAGGCCAAAGCTCTACTTTGCAATTGCAATTTTTCTCATTCATGGATCTGAAGGTCTAGATTTGGAGAAGGATAGAGGAAGATATCCAATTCCCCAACTATGTTTTTGTATTCAGCATTGTGATTGAAGTCTTATTTTCATTCTTATAATTCCTGTGTGTATCCAGCATTGCAATTAGAATTTCATTTTCATCTTTACAATTCCTGTGTCTATTTCTTATTATCTTTCAGAATGCATAAGGCAGAATAGATCATGGCTGAGTGATCAAATATGACCCAAACCTCAGCAATAGACATGGCAGGCTTACAGGTGTTCCATCTTGCAAAAAAAGGCCAGTTTGATTTTTTTGCTCAGAGGGAAGGTTTATTACAATTGTTTATTTAATGATTATCTTCAAATTATTTTTTATCCTTCTCAAAAATACTAATTTTTTAAACTACAATACAGTTCAAGTGCTCAAAACCTTTATCTTCAAAGATTGAATGTTCAAGTTTGTCCCTTCCCATACCTACTTCAAGCCCAAGTTGTACCTTGAAATATTTTATATCCAATGGTTCTCACCCTATATATACCAGGAAACAGAGATTAGGATGGCAATGTATCTGTTCCTGGGAATCAATTTATTTATAGCAGAAGAGAAAATGGAAAGACAATGGGTTGGAAGTTAGGAGATCTGACTTTGCCTCATTTAGGTTTATAACCTTGACCAAGTCATGTAACTTTTCTGTTAGTATCTTCATCTCTAAAATCCAGACACTAGACTAGTTGTCCCCAAGGTGTCTTTTAGTCCCAATGTTCTGCTGTAGAAGGGTCCAACTGTGGTATTAGAGACTGGAAATCTCTCATTGCTTCAAAATTGCATTGGAAGATAAATTAATGATATGAGATTCAGAATACAGGTTTTCCTCATACTTAATGACTTTTTTTTTCTTGTTGCTATAATGGATTTTAAAGTTTTTTCTCCCTTTAGGAGTATAGCTACTTTGCCACCAAAAAACAAATAATCAAACAAAGAAATAAAATAAAAACTGTTACTAAATAAATACACTATCAGTATGATATTTTGACATTAGAGCTTCAGGCAAAGAAATATCCACCAATTTATTAGACAAGAGATATTCTGGTCAGAGAATAAATTTGAATCATACAGTATGTTCAGATTAACCCAAAATGTTTTTCTTTGCTTAGGTCATTTTAGTAAGAGAGGCAAAGAGTAACATTTTTAAAATTCTTTTGTCTAATATACATGTGCTATTCCCAAATGTTTCAAAATTTATTTTTTTCTTTTAACTTCATGTTGTTTTTCTGGATTGTAATTTCATTTTTAAAATTCACTTTGAATGTATGAAAAAATCCATAAGGTATAAAATAGTTTAAAAAATGGTCAAGAAAAGAAAGAAATATAATAAACTTTCCTTGTGTTACCTTTTATACACTTTTTAAAAAGTTTTTACCTGTAAAAGTTTGTTTTTATTTTCAATTACTATATTTTTTAAGCCAAACAATTTTGGAGTGTCTTGACTTGGGATAAAATGTATGATAAATTTACCCATACAAAATAAGGGAATTATTTAGTTTAACTTCTTTTTTAACTTAACATGATTGAAGGAAAGAGTTAAAATTATAAAAGCATAGAACAAAGGATAGATAAACTCACCTCCATCATCTGACTTGGGTAAGTATACATTTATTACATTATAAAGATTTTGGTTAAAAGGAAGATATGTATCTGTTCAGCAGATTGCGCTTGTGGAACCTCTATCCCAGCAAGAGTCAGTGTATGGATGTGTGTGTGTGTGTGTGTGTGTGTGTGTGTGTGTGTGTGTGCTAGTTAATACACATGCACACACACATAGGTACATGCGCTGAAAATATTTCTGTTACACTGAGTTTATGGATAGCCACAGAGAAAAGTGTTTTAGTAAGCAAATAATCAGAAATTAGAGAGCATAATCTGAGTTGGAAAAGGCAGTGGCAGTGAAACTTCACACTCATAGTATAATGTTCCTCTAAAGGATCTACCCAAATTGCTAACTACTTTTACACATAGCTTTCTGATCTCCGGAAGTTATGGCAGAAAGGAAGGAAAAGGGGAGAGGTACATTCTTTCTGATAACATGTTCTTCAGTCTCTAGCATGAAAATTCGAAAATAGGTACAAGCTCACGTCCTATGAACAACAATTGAGGTTTGCTACATGATTTATCTGTGAGGACATGCTAGTTGTGCCTGTCTGACTTTACTAGAGCTAAAATACTTCCTGCATCTGATACTATCCATTCATATACTCTTCACACACTTGATCAGAACATCCATCCAAACTTTATATGTGAAGGCTACCGCATTCTCTAATTGGGTATCTAAGAGGCATCTGGTTTCAATAAATCTCTTTATATAAAACATATACCTTTAGTTCTGCTACACAAATACAATAGAATATCAGTATTTTTCATATATAATCAAGAAACGTAATTTATCTATTTGAATTTTCTGTATGTATTTACTCCATTAAGGATAATATTTGTCAGTGCTTTGCTATGATCACAGCCAATGTCTCCAAGCTGCAAACTGGTAAATACCTTAAAAACTAATAATTTAAACAATACTTATTTCTTTCCAAGGAGGTGTACAATGTGGAGGGAGAAAAGTCATTATGTAACCTTTGAACATCTTCTAACACTTTAAAATAAAAATCAGACAAATGCTTTCAAGAAATAGTTATAATCGTAACTTCTAAACTCATCAGATGTTTTCTATATGAGAACACTATTTGAAAACAATTGAACCTCTCAATTTTAAAAAAAAGCTTGTTATATTTTGTATCTAGCGGTTATTTCCACATTATTTTCCTGATCTCGTGCTCACTTGATTTCAAGTGCCCCAAAATATTGTAGTTTAAGTTCATCTCCCCTGCTCCAAGTCCAGGTCCTAACTGAACTCAAACTATGAAGTTACTCATTAACTACAAGTGTTCCCTGCAAAGGCTGATGGTGTCTCATGCACCTGCTCAAAGCAGCAAATCTGAAAAAAGGTATCACATTAGTCTCTCCATCACTGGAAGCAGGGACTTGAGGAGGCAGAGAGGGGGAGAGGACTGCCTAGCAGGAAGGGAGACCTGGTCAGGACATTCAATCTTACCCCTGGTGCAAGAAGCAGCCCTGTTCTTGTCACTAGCTATGAATGCAGCTCGCTTGGTTGACACAGTGCCCAGCAAAGAGAGGGAAGGTTCAAGGAGAGGGCTGACGGTTTCTCTCTAAGGACAGGTGCAGAATAGAAAGTGAGGAAATTGAAAATAAATAATACAACTCACTTTCTGATGTAAAGTGCCATTGATTTCAGAAGGGAATGCAAATCTAACCCCAAAGACCTTTGCTTCTTTTCCTTATATTTTGACATTTTCCTAGAATCACTTGATAGGACTTGCATTAGGCTTCATTTCATATTCCCATCCAAAGTCAAACTACCATATGCAGCAGAGTGTGACAAAACTTCCACAAATACCAGAATGAGCACTTTTGTTTGATTTTGCATTGAATGCATTCCAGAAAAGACCAATTAAAAGAAATTAAAGGTCGCATTATTCATGCTAATAAAATACTTTGTTCTACTATTATAAAAAATATGGAATGGAATATCTAATTTTTATAAACTCTCCAGCTGTCCTTATAATTAAAGTTATCTCTTGTATGTTTTCACTCCAACACTAGTAAGTGAAGCTTCACCATTTTAAATGTCTCTAAGTGTGCATAGGAGCACTGTTAGAAGGAGTCAACTGTCAGGTACAGCAAGAATTGTCAGGGGGAATGGAGGGAGGCTGTAACCACAGTGCATGCTATACGCTTGCAATAATTGTATAAATGCAACCTCTTTATAGAATTGCAAATAGCACATTCTTAAAGCATGAAAATGTGTTTGAAGGATAATGCTAAGTGGCATGAGCTGTGTGTTCCAAAGACTGCACGTGAAGATTCTAAGAATAAAGAAATAAAATCTAGAAAAAAAGCATGTTAAAAGCTTGTTTCCTCTTTGAGATTATATTGGAGTTATAAAAAAAGAAGGAAAGAAAGAATGAAAGAAAGAAGAAAAACAGGAAGGAAATTAAATTTCTATTTTCACAGGCAATAATGTGTTGTACAATTTGCAATTAAAAATAAATTAGGCACAAAATCTGCAACAGATTGTTTTTAAACTTTCATTAAACCTCTTGAGTTATGCTGCCTGATGCAATGTGCTAACAGAAATGCTAGGGTTGAAATGAGTTTCTGGCATATGAAATAAAACTATGTCTTCAATCTACAAAAATTTAATTTACAGCTTAGCTGATTGGATGTAGCATTTTAACACCATTTTGGAGGTTTAAGAACAGCAAGTGCCATAATCCTCCGAGTATTTTGATCACTAGCACACAAGCATGTAACATACTTTGTGTTCAAGGGGAACCTTTATCCAGGATGCAAAGCTGGTGCTGAATTATAATCACATTCAAAAAGATTGCAAGCCTGTGGGTATTAAGCTTTGCACTCTCAAGCTTAGCCAAGAAGATTTAAGCAACCTACTCTGGGACCATACGGTTGATCTGATAAGAGTATTCTGAGACCTTGAAGTTTATTTTTATCAGAAGTTTTGCATTCAAGGTCTCAAACATTAGACCTTTTTAGTGCTAATCAAAAGTGTTTCCTTGCAAGCTCTAGCAATGACACTTATAAGCAGATGGAATTCATAAGAGAGAAAGGGAGAAAGAAGAGAGGGACAGACACAATAGTTTACTGCCTAAATAAAAGGAAATCTTGAAGGCCTAAAAACACCTTCTGATGTCTTAGATGTTATTCCAGATTTCTTTGCTGTATTTGTCTGAAAAAGATTTGTCAGATATTTTCCCTACTTAATTTAAATAACTTAAGTTATTTAAATGACAGATGCCATCTGTATCAGAACGCAGTCAACTATTTTGCTGAACTTTTTCAGTTCTGATGAATCACTGAGTTATTTATGGAGCAGGTGTTGCTCACATTCAGTCTCTAATATGTGGTACAAAGATAAAATAGGGATAGGGTTCAGAATTTCATTTTACATACTCTTTCATAAAGTGGTTATTGAACATTTATAGATAAAAACATGGTTGAAGAATAATATCAAATAATTATATCTATATTTCTCAATTGAGTAGATATAAAAAAATAAAGGGTCCCGCTGAGGGTCCCTGTGATAACCATCAAGTCCTGAGCCTAACATCTTGTGTTCTTTCTTTGTTCTTTTATATTCACTGAATATTTTGGGAGTTATTTCTCCTGCATTCGTGTCATTTTGATGGAAAAGATAACCTAAAGATCTACAGTAACTTCCTAACAGTTTATAACTTCTCACTTATTATTTATTTTTTGTTTCCTTTTAATAAACTAAAAATCACCCACATTATTCAAAATCACAATATTTTTATAAAGATCTAAGAGAAAATACTTTTTCTTTCTATTAAAACAAAGTAAAACAGAGCTGGGCATGGTGGCACATGCTTTGTAATCCCAGCATTCGGGAGGCTGAAACCGGAGGATCCGGGTTCGCGGCCTGCCTCAGCTACCTAGTGAGGCACTCCGCAACTTAGTGAGACCCGGTTTCAAAATAAAGAATAAAAAATAGGGCTGGGGGTGTAGCTCGGAGGTAGAATGCCCCGCAGTTCAATCCCCAGTACCGCAAAAAACAAAACAAAATAAAACAAAAACAAAACAAAAAAACAAAGTAAAACAGAAGTTTCCCACACATATGCTTAAAGAAGTCACAAATTCCCTTATTCTTGGTCATTGAGACTTAGCTTGATCTGTTTAGGTATTTTGTCCTTTTTCATTAAAGAAAATGTGTTTATGTGGTCATAGTTTCTGTATTTGGTAGCCTCACGTGCATGGGTGGGACAGTAGGCATGGCTTAGTCAGAATAAGAAAGAGGAAGGGTTAGGTCTACGTGGGATCATCTTGTGAAAGGTGTTTGAGAGTCATACAGGTAGAAAGTGCATGCAGATGACCTGAAGTGATTTTAGCAATTCTATGAGTCTGAATTACACAGACACTTGGACTGGTATAGCCAGATGCTAGTCCCAGTGAAGATACGTTTGGTAATACAGACTCAGGTGGATATATAGAGATCCAAGTCAAGCATGAAGGAAAGGCAAGGAATAAATTAAGGGTTCAGGATTCCAATAGACCCTGAGAATAGAAATAGGGATACACACGTATCATATCGTAAGGTGACAGGGAGTAAGTATTTCAGACTCTTGGGCAAGAGGAGGACCTGCACAATGACACCACTTACACACAGGTAACTCGAGGCCCTAGGAGTGGCATGCTTCCAGTTCTGGTTTCTAGCAGTTTTTGAGATGTTGTCAAGGTATACAAGAATTCCATTTTTCAGCTATTTTTCCTTTTCTAAAGGGTAAGATAACCTTCCTCAAGTGCCTGTTATTAATACAAGCATGAATTCTTCAGAGGTGACCTCAGCTTTAAAAGGATGAACATTGCCAGGCATGGTGGCCAGCACCTGTAATCCTAGTACTTGGGAAGCTGAGAAAGGAGGATCACGGGTTCGAGGACAGCTTCAGTAACTTAGGGAGGCCCTGTTTCAGAATAAAAAATGAAAAACTAAAAAGGGCTAGGGTATAGCTTAGAGGTGCAGTGCCCATGGGTTCAATCTCTAGTAACACACACACACACACACACACCACGATGAACCTGGTATCTACAAAGCTTTCCCTAATTAAATCAAGAAAGAGTACAGAAAACATGTGATGGCTAATGGGGTGGGGATACAACCTGCCCAATAGCTGATCAGGGCCTGTCTGAATAGAGTAATGAAGCACACGATTATCGTAGGAATGCTTTAAGTCCTCATCATGTTTGATCTCTCTAAACTATTTGAAACCATGATTACTCCCCAATTTTTAATCTTTCTCCTTTTATTTTTTTTTATTTTTATTTTTTGGAACTTAAAACTTAGTTCTCCTACCTTTCAGACTATTCATTTTTGAGGGGCTTTTTGTTTGTTTGTTTTTTGGCTTCTCAATATTCTCTTTATAAATCGAATTGTTGGGACACTGCAGGATTCCGCTCTAGGTTCTTTGCCTTCCTCAACCAAAACCTTCTTTTGGATGTTCTCACATTGTCCACTTGCTTCAGTGTCATCAGATTTTGATGATTCCCAATCTCTAACTTCAGATATAAGCATTTTTTGGAGATGTGGAGCTGTATTTCCATGCCCTTCTAGACATACCCAATAGGGATCGTTTTAGGTACTCAAAAGCTTAAGTGTCATAAAAGGGCTTCTTCTCACTTCCCCTCTTCCATCCCTATACTTGCTCCATCCTCTGTAATTTTCATCTTGATTAATGGAGTAATTATCTGCCCAAAGTAGAATGTTGTTGTCACTTTCAAATCTCCTCTCATCCACACCCCTAGCATCCAATGTCCTAAGATCCTGTCAACTCAAACAAAGAAACAAACAAAAAAAAAAACGGCTTATCGAATATAGCTTCACTCCTTGTGTCGCTCTGCTCGCGGCTGTTGTCCTCCTCATCACCTTCCCATCCAGCTTTTGCAATAACTCTGCCATCTGATTCCTCCAGGATAGAATTAACCAAAACATGGTCCCCAGAGGAGCAGCACTGGCTTCATGTTTGCTAGAAACAGAAACATCTCAGGCCACACCTGACCTATGAAAGATAAGAAATCTGGATTGGGGCCTAGCCATCTGTTATCTGTTAACAAGTGTCCCAGATACTTCTGATGAATGCTAAACTTGAGAATCACTGGCTTAGTTGTCTCTACTCTGCTGTCTGAATGATTCCTTATGTAAGAAACTCAACTGCTACATTTCTCCCATGCACAGATTCACTGGTTTTTCCTGATTAGATGGTGTCTTCAGTAAAGCTCACATGATTATAGTGCTTTTACCTGCATTTTGTTTTCTTTTAGGGAATATGCTTTTAGGATTTTGCTTCCTTGCTCCTTAGAAGTTAGACATGCCCATGTACCATGCCTTGTTTAATGAAATGTAAAAGCTAAAAAATGTGTTTCACAATTTTGTGTGTGTGGTACTAGGAAGTGAACCCAGGAGTATTCTAGTTCTATCTCTGAGCTAGACCCCCAGCCCTATTTTATTTTTTTATTTTGAAACAGGGTCTTATTAAGTTGTTGAGCACCTCTCCAAGTTGCTAGGCTAGCTTAGAAACTGTGATCCTCTTGTCCCAGATTCCCAGTACTGGGTTTACAGGCATGTGACACCACATGTGTCTATGCTTCACTTTTGACAAATGTCTTTCGATAACAAGAGCACAACTTGCCATGTTTCTTTCTCCATATAATAGTGCCGAGTAGCATTTGGATATGGAGGGCTTGGTAGTATAGGCCCTTGAAGAAAAATGAGAAGCAGAGCTCTGAGCTTATCAGGTGGCCTTGTAGGGAGAGTAAGAAATACATCCATGTTTCAAGTTACTGAGATTTAAGCCTAACCTAGCCTATTCTCTCTCTCTCTCTCTCTTTCTCTCTCTCTCTCTTTTTTTTCTTTTTAATTTGGGATTGGAGCCAGGGGAATTCTACCTCTGGGCTATATCCCCTCCCTTTTTACTTATTAATTAATTAATTAATTAATTAATTAATTAATTTTTATTTTGAAATAGGATCTCACTAATTTCCTCAAGATGTTGCTAAATTGCTGAGGCTGATCGCTAACCTGCAAAATCCTCCTGTCAGCCACCCAAGTACTGGGATTACAGGTATGTGCCACCATGCTCAGCCTAACCTGGAGTATTCTGAACAATTTTCTTTACCTGCTCTACCTTGTCCTCTGTGTAGTAACTCTTCCTCTCTCTCCTTTCCCATCATCTCATGCATGGATAAAAATAATTCCAGTAAACCTGGCAAAATTTTTTTATAATATCACGCCTTTTCAGATGCTATTCTCTGCCTGGAAGACATAATTCAAATTTTTACCCAGAAAATTCCAACCCATTCTTTTGAGTTTCACATGTTCAATTTTCTGGTTATATTCTCCTGAATCCCTGAGGCAAAGTCAACTGCTATATCTTCTGCACTTATCATTCTGTTCTCCGCATGTCTTTGATAGACATCTTATCATGGCCTACTGTAACTTAATTATCCAGACTTTTTCTCTGCTTACCAACAGCAACATTCACAATGACTAGGAATGTGAATGGCACATTTTTATTCCATCAGGAGTATTAGACTTTAAAAAAAAATTACACAAATCTCTTATGTATTTTTTTTATTAGAAGTAAGGTAACCTAAATATATAGCTATCATAGTTTTATTTTTTTTATCCTTGCAGTGCTGGGGATTGAACCCAGGGCCTTATACATGCTAGGCAAATACTGTACTACTGAGCTATATCCCTATGCCCTGCTATCACAGTTTCCTATGTATAGTTTTAGTAAGCAGCTCTTTAAACTTTTCTTGTAATTTATAATATTTTTTGGTTGTTTGCATCCAATGTGATGTTAGACTAAGATCTTCAGGAAACAGTCTGCAATAATCTCCACATCCTTTGCTTAGGTGGCAACACTGGCTTGGTATAATTAACCCCTTGAATATTGAAACAGCAAATTTATATAGCAGATGTGACAGCTTTATGAGAGAATTCACCATGCTAAAATTACAGTTTTTATCTCTTTCACCTGAATGCATTATCTTATGTGACCACAGCACCATTTATCTGCCACTTTCTGCCCACTCCACAATTTTGTGAGGACTTCCTTCAGTTTATTCATGCCAGTTTCATATGTCACTGTCACAAACAGTTTGGTTCCATGTTCTTATAGTATTTCACCATGGATTTGCCCTTCATAGATCATAAACAAGACATCTTTGATACGCATGCCTTGGTCTAATCTTGCCAACTACCTCGTCCTGGATTGAGCCCTTTCTGTGGATGATGGCATCATTTTTCTGAGACATGAGTATTACATGACTGGCTTCATCTTCCTGGCTCCCCATAGCCAATCTAGTATGCAATGTTCTTCACATTTCTTTTTTTCCATTTTATTTTTAAGAGATTAGTCTCTCCGAGTTCTCATCCATTCCCCCAGTTAATTCTACCAACAAGACAACCACAGCAATCTTCTTTAAACAATATTTGTTCATTATTTCCTTCTCTGAAGACCTTCTAAAACTCTTGATCTCAGTATCAACTCTGTATCTTTAGTGGATTATATAAACACTCCACAAATAGCCTTTAACTTTCATCTTCCTGAGTCTCTCAATTTAACTATCTTCAGTTTAACATCCCTGTATACTATCCCTGGATTTGGACTTTGGTCCATCTCTACTTCCTTTCACTTATTCAGAGGATGTCCCTCAACTTGAGTTTTTTCTCTTTTCGTTGCCTTGATAATCACACTCATTTTTCAAGATAAAGCTCATTTCCTTCCTTCATTAGCAAGACCATTCTGGCCTATAGAATTTTCTTCATCCTTTAAACTTTCAGTGCTGGAATAATATATTTTTCACGTAAATAGTTACACCATAATATCCTTATTTCTTAGTGTCATTTATCCTCATTTAACTTTCTCCTCAACCCAAAGCTTATTTACTACTGTGTTGCCTCATAATTTTATTGCTATTAAATTCTCCAAAATATTTAATACTGATGATGATATCAATGATTTATTGAGCACATACCATACTGGACAGGCAATGCAAGAAGACATCTGTTGCATTACTCTCATTGCTCAAACCTCTGCCAAGGACTCCCTTACATTTAGTTCTCCCTGCTTTTTCTGTCCATGTGACAGCTCCTCCCTATATATGCATAAATGTCTAGAAGGCATCCAGTCTTGGAGCTGACAAGCAGCCTACCTGGGGTCCAACAATGGAACTCAATTCACCATGTTGTTCAATATTGGACCAGTATAATCCATCAGATCCCTTTTCTCTGGAAGTTTGAACTTACAAGGAAAGGCACAGAAAAGTTATTTAATGAAATAGGTTGCTAAGGTAGAAATAGAAAACAGTCCATTTACCACATAAGTAGAGCCCTAGAATTAGGAGCAGATCACCTTTGCAAAGGGAGACAAGCCAGCAGGGCTCTTTGTATCCTGATCAGTACTTTAGGCTCTTCTAGGCCTGGCCTGTGGCTAAATCTATTCCTCAGAAAGCATACTAAGCAGCTGACCTTGAGTCTATAAGATTGCATGTGCTAAAAAAATGCAAAAATAAAACTAAGAAAATATAGGTGGAATATCTCAAGGGTTGATGAATTGAGTGTTTGGAACAAGTTTTGTTACTTTACACAAACAGTTTACAGGCTAAATCTTCTTCCTTTTTAAATTTTTTCCCCAGTTCTTACATATCACCAAGGAAAATACATAGATAATTGTAAATTGTTGATTCATGGCCAAGATACTTCAGTCACAGAATTATAGTCATAATACAGTAGCTCTCCCTAGTTTGCAGTTTTGCCTTCCTTGATTTCATTTACCTGCAGTCAACCACAGTACAAATCCAGAAACAAGTAATTCATACATTTTAAATTGTGTCCTGCCCTAAGTAGCATGGAAGCTCATGCCATCACATTCAGTAGCACCTGGGACTTTTTTGCCTTCTTTACTTATTTTTATATGCTTTTCTTGGTGCATTATAGTCTCATTATAGTCTTATACAATACTGTAAATCATGTTGACAATGGCATGCATGCAAACAGCACCTGGTGGGCCCTCCCCTGCCTCCCCATTTCCCTCCTTCCCAATACCATGTACTGAGATTGACGTTGGCATATTCACATATGTACACATAGTCAGAAGTAGTATTTTCATTAATCAATGTCAGTCTCCTCCCCCTTCTTCCCTTAGACCACCTCCCTGGTTCCAGTGAGTTTTCTCTTCCATTATATGGAGTCCCTCTGGTATCCCAATTACTCCCTAGCTTGTGCATTTTAGAGGGAATAAGTCCAACACTCCAACATATAGGCACAAGTAGAAACTTCCTTAATAAGACCCCAAAAGCTCAGTAAATTAAAACAATAATTGATAAGTGGTATGACATTAAAATAAAAAGTTTCTGCACATCAAATAAACAATTAAAAATCTAAAGTGAAAGGGGAGAAGATCTTTGCTGGCTATCCCTCTGATAGAGGACTAATATCTAGAATACACAAAGAACTTAAAAGACTTTAAACTAAAAAAACAGATAACCCAAACAAGAAAGGGGCAAATGAATTGAATAGACACTTCTCAAAAGAAGAAATACAAATAGCCAATAGATACATGAAAAAATGTTCAACATCATTAGCAATTAGGAAGATGCAAATCAAAACTATACTGAGATTCCATCTAACCCCAATCAGAATGGCAATCATCAAGGAGTCAAATAACAATACATGTTGGAGAGGATGTGGGGAAATAGGAACTCTTCTACACTGTTGGTGGGATTTCAAGTTAGTTCAGCTGCTATTTAGATCATTGTGGAGATTCCTCAGAAAACTGGGAATCCACCATATTATCTGGCTATAACACTCCTAGGTATCTTTCCAAAGGGGACAAAATCAGAGATCTACAGTAATAAATGCATACTCATATTCCTAGCAGCATAATTCACAATAGCCAAATTATGGAACCAACCTAGGTGCACCTTGGATTTTAACATCCCTTTGTGCAATGTATCCACACAAGGATATGCTACCTGCCTGTTAGTCACTTAGTAGCTCTCTTGGTTTTCAGATCAAGTATTGTGGTACCACATTGTCTGTGTTCAAGTAATCCTATTTTATTTAATAATAGCTTTAAAGTACAAGAGTAACAATGCTGACAGTTCAGATATTCCAAAGAGAAGCCATAATATTCCCTTTAAGTGAATTTCTTGATTGAAAAAGAAAAAATAAAAATCATATGCTAAGATTGTAAATATTCTAGCTGCAAAATTGTGAAGAAAGAAAAAAATGTGTTAGTTTTGCTGTTGCATCTCAAATTGCAAAAGTTACACCCATAACACATGGTAAGTGCTTAGCTAAGATGGAAAATGTATTAAGTGTGTGTGTGTGTGTGTGTGTGTGTGTGTGTGTGTGTGTGTGTGTATAGGAAAAACATAGTATAAATAGAGTTCAGTAGGTTCTGTGGTTTCAGGTATCATTAGGGTTCCCCTGAAATGTATCTCCTATGGTTAATATACATAACATATTTATGGTATATACCTATATATACATATCTATGATGAAAGTTAACTTATAAACTAGTCAGTAATAGATTAACAATAACTAATATAAAATATAACAATTATAAAAATATTGTTATAGAAGTTATGTAAATGTGGTCTCTCCCTTCTCTTTCTCAAAATGTCTTATGGTACTTTAACCTTTTCACTTAAAGGAAGCACTTCATGGCTTCTCTTTGACATATTCAAATTTCTAGCTTCACTACTTCTGTGTTTTGTGGCCATTTTTAAGTAAAATAAGATTTACTTGAAAATAAGTACAGTGATACTGCTATAGTTTGTCTGATAATCAAGATGACTACTCAGTTATCAACAAGCAGGTAGCATATACAGCATGGATACACTAGGTAAAAGGGTGACTTATGTCCTGAACACACAGAATGGGATAAATTGAGATTTCAACATGCTGCTCAGAATGGCATGCAATCTAAAACCGTGACTTGCTTATTTCTGAATTTTCCATTAAATTTTTGGGCTGTAGTTAACTGCAGGTAACTGAAACCATGGAAAACAAAACTACAGATAAGGAGAAGGGACTACTATATCCAACAATGAAAAAAGAGTTCCTTCAAACTAATAACAAATTACTGTATGAAATTATGTATAGCAATGTCTTTAAAATCTAGAATCTTAGGAACAGTGTAGGATCAGAGAAACAAATAATGTGAGTTAGAGAGGCAGTAGTGACCAGAGCATCCCAGGTCTAGGTGCACGACCACTCAGGATTGCAGGTCTACATCCAAGTAAAAGCATTCCTTGACTTTTGCTGTTAGTCTAAAAATCAGCCAAAACAAAATCTTTAGATACAAGGTTAAAATGAATAGCAAAGTTTGCTTTAAAAAGAAAGGAAAGTTTCAAATAAGAAACATGGACCACAGAAATGGACAGGAGAGAGAAAAACAAGTCCCTCCTTGTGTGGTCTTAGAATTTGACTATGTGAACCTCAGGTATTTTTTATTTGCTTAATTTAATTAAAATTTTTGCTTTGGGATTTTCTATTTTGTATTTAATATTTTAGCTTTGTAGTGTTTAACTGAAAAATAAAATTGTATATATTTACAATGTACAATTGTATATATTTATGTATTTTTATATATTTGTGGTGATAAATGTATTTATGGTGACGATTTAAGAAACGCATATTGTATATGTCCCATATATGACCATTATGACCATAATCAGTTCAGGTAACACCACCTCACACCATTACTCGTGTGTGTGTGTGTGTGTGTGTGTGTGTGTAGAACAACATTGTCAAAGGATACAAACTTTCAGTTATAAGATGAAAAAATCTAGGAATCTAATGTAATATATAGCATGGTAACTGATACTGAATCATTAATAATACCATATCGTATACTTGACTTTTCTAAAAAAGAGTAGATCTTAAAAAGCCTTAGGTCATTTTGTCATTGACCTAGTTCTTGCCAGTTACTGAATCTGAGAATGTGTAACTGTACTACAGCTGGGTTTCAGGGGTGGTACTGGGAAGATGGAGGTATCAGGACCTGTGGGAAGTCCAGATAAGAACCACAAGTCAATAATGAAAGTCAGAATCATACCCACATACTCAGCAAAGTCAGATTCTGAAAAGAAGTAGAAAACATGGAGTCAGAAGTGCCAACTCAGAGCTGGAATCCAGGAAGAAAAGTCAGAAAAGGAAACATCAACAATGGTTCAGAACTCAGAAAAAATTCTGGGCAACAGAAATGGGCCAGCTGCATCAGACAGATTTCTGCTGCAGTCACAGAACTTGTATAGATTCATGATGAAAAATTATAAGCAACATAGCATCTTACTAAGGACATTCAGAGAGGATCCTCAACCATTCCTGCATGTGAAAATCATTCAAGAATATTTTGAAAATACTGAAATCCTTGTCCCACCCCAGAAAACCTAAATCATGACTTTATGGGGGTAGAAAAGAGTTTGTTTTTTTTGTTTTTTGCATGAAGTTTTTTAAAGACATTTCTAATTATCTCTAACTCTTTAACCCTTGAAAGAGAATCAATGAGGTAGCAGGTCACTGGGAGTACCTAGTTGAAGTGAACCCTATAGGAAACGAGGAAGCAATAGTAGTTGCAGGTGGGTACACTGTACTTCCTTTATTACTGTGATCATAGATTATAAGGATCTAGGATACAGAGATTATACAGAAATAGCTCTTTGTACACAAGACATTTATCCTCATGAGATTGAAAATCATGTCTTTTTGCTCTCTCCATTTTATATCTAGCAAACAACACATCGACTGGCCCATAATAGATACTCAGTAAATAATATTTGTAATGAACAAATGGATTCCAACCTCAAACTGGCATTAGTATCACAAGCTGACTAATTTTAATCTAAATCTAATATGTATTATTGTTAAAGCACTGGAATAAGTTTGCATTTAATTTTTCAGGTAATAATTTAAACAAATCTGGAGAGAGTTGTGCAAAAGGAGCACAAACTACAAAGCTGGATCTCAAAATTCAAATCACAGTTCTGTTTCCTACTAACCAGGCAACATTGGACAACTGATTCAAACTTCCTGGCTTCATTTACTGATTTGGAAAATTAAGCCATAACATCAACTTTACAGAATGGTTAAGAGGATTGGAAATAAGTATGTAAAATATTTAGAGCAGTGCATGGTAATCAGAAAGTATTACCTTTCTTAATAATTAACAATGGCATTATTAATAATTGTATTTTACCCAATAGACTTGTACATGGTAGCTCCACTTTTATCAGGCTGGCAGAAATCATGCCAAGAATAAATTAGTGAAGTTATTACCTGGAAGAACAGGAACCCATTATTAGAAATGCTGTTCTCTCTAAAATGTATTTGAAAAGAAAAAAAAAAAACTTTTTGATGTTGGGATACAAACATTACCTCCCTTCACTGCTCAAGGTACGGAGGCAAACACTCTAAATAAGGAATAAGGCAGTTATATGCAGTATGCAGAGAAGACGTAGAGAGGTGCCGAAGCAAAAGAGTCCTTGGGTGCTCTCAGGCAGAAAACATTATACCATTCTGTTTGAAAAATTACAGTCAGGCAGTTTACAAAAGTGTGGGCATGCTCAAATTTTCCGAACCTTTGCCAGTGTCATAAAACTGAAGATAAGGATTTAAGCACAGATCTTGAGAAAATACAGTAATGATTTTTTTTCTTCTCAAAGTCTTAGCTAGCAAAACAAAGGTTACATTTAAAATTCTTAAGATAATTTTAAGAAGTGACTAAATCTTTGAGCTAGGACTATGTCTTACAGACAGTGAAGTATTTATGGATATTTCAGAAGTGACTCAAGTTCTCTAAACATTTTAGAAAACTTCTGGTTTAAATTTTTTCCAATATTTCATAAGAATATACACATATAATCTGTTCCTAAGACACGGCTTTCCAGGGAGCAGAGCAAGCAAGCCATCAGGCTGTTCATCTTTGGACTGCTAAAATCCATCGGACACCTCGGTTGGTAAGAATCTGATTAATGATGATGCTCACATGTAGGAAAAGCTCAGGCCTCCCCTGTTGCAACTGCCTAACCAAAACTAGGATGAAGAAAGGAGCCGATAGAATGAGAGGAGCGTGTCTGCTTTCTAGGGGAACCGTCTTTCCATAGCACTCTATTCTGAAGCTAGCCTTTTGCTCTGTACATGTTTAGGAAGATTAATCAGAACCAGAAGAGACGAACTACTCCATATTGGACCAATCCCACCAGAGAGCAAAGAAGACCAGTGGAATGAACATGAGCGAAGCCTGACCATTTTGGCTACAACAGTGGTATGGATTGTGTGAGAACAAATGCAGCAAAGGGGCCCCTAGGAGAGCAGGCTAAAGCGTGTCCCTAGAGAAGCAACATCAGAAACACCCTTTATCATAATGATGACTTAGAAAAAAACAAAGCATAAATACCAGTCAGGACCGGGCTAAAATACCATATTTCTGCCAAGTGGATGTTAGGTACCATTAACTATTTTATTTTCACAAATAATTAATACCATGAAAAAAGTTAACAATCATTATGAGTATAAAAAGCACATAAAATTACTC
This sequence comes from Graphiurus murinus, assembly GCA_004027655.1. Taxonomy (NCBI): domain Eukaryota; kingdom Metazoa; phylum Chordata; class Mammalia; order Rodentia; family Gliridae; genus Graphiurus; species Graphiurus murinus. The sequence continues at coordinate 25,775 of PVLC010001444.1, forward strand.
TGTTAAATAAAATAAAATATAAAGACCTTACATAAATATATAAATGTACACAACACACACACACACACAGTTATACACCTATTATAGTAAACAAAAATAACAAGAAGGGAATATCCTAGAATACCAAAAATGTGTATTTTTTTAGATAATGGAATTATGGGAACTTTCCCTTTTTTCTTTGATAAATATCTAAGAGCAAGTACTGGGCTTAGGATAAAGTTCCCATTCTAGAACTTTCTAGCTCTGTGACCATGGGAAAGATACTAATCCTTACTGAATCTCATTTCTTTTCCCCCTCACTTCTAAAACGAGAAACAACATTTGCAGGTGGGAGGATTTTCTTTGGAAATGATTTAAGATCATGTTTGTAAAGGGCTTTCCATAGAGTCTGGCATAGAAAGAGTGCTCTTTCAATGCTAACTGGTATTATCATTCATCCTACAAAAGAAATGTGAAATGTAATTAGAAATTACAAAGTCTGTTAAAAATAAAAGACAGCATGAACAATGATTCAATAACACAGGATGGGAAGAGTGCTGGTGATAAGGGATACAGTGCAATGCCTGGCGTGTTTGAGCACACAGAGCTCCGAGAAGAAAGGTGAGTGACCAGTGAACAGAGGTGACAGCAGCAAACACCTCCAGAGCATTTTACCCTTAAAACCTGACCTGATGAACACCTACCTGAGAAGCTATCACATATCAGGAAGCAAGAAATAGACATACCAACAGGGAAGTATCAGACTAAGACCCGAGCTCTTCCTTTGACACAATCACTTTGATGAAGAATTTCATTTTGTAGAAATACTGCATTCATTGCTTAGCAAATGCTCATGTAATTCATCTCAAGGATCACTGGTTATTTTATGAGAATTCTCTTGTTCCCACAGTACCCAAACCAAGAGTCCCTTCCAGGCACAGAGCAGAGTACAAATTCCTAAGCCCATGTCCCCAATCCAGTGACTGCAAAATTCACAGCCTGGACACAGTCGTTTCGCTCCCAGCCTGACTCCATTCCTCCGCAATAGGATGGGCTAAAAAAAAGTTCTGCCCTCCTGAGGAACATCCTAGGTTATTCTTTTCCTTCATCTCTGCTTATCAGGTCAGGATGTCTCCCAGAATTGATAGCCAAAGTGGAATGCTTCAGTTACAGGAAGATCTAAATGTGATGAACTAGTATAAATCAAATGAACAGTCTAAAAACCTTGACTACGAATTTTCTGACATCGCCATAACCAAAAGCAGCTCCCTGTGAAGTTTTAACATCAAAGATTGAGTTTAGAGTGGTCAGATATTTATGAAATATTTTTCCTCGGGGAGTTTCATTTCATAGATGTTCAGGAGATCTATCTGAGCATAGATTGCTCAGATAGGGTGCATACAAAAAAAATGGATCATATTATTTCAAGGTTATCAAGTGAACATATTCTTTAACCTCCAAGCTATAATATGTTAGAGGTTCTGAGCATTTTCCTTGGAACTTTGGTTGAAACAGATAAAATATTGCTATTGATGAGGAGTCAACTACAAAATAGACAGTAATTTTGCAACTACTCTTTCAAATTGTTTTCTGCTTAAGCAAGAAAAACAGAAAGAGAGAAAATGAAACTTAGCAAGATGATATAAAGATTCAGAATACACAGTCTCATAAAACAATTGGGAAAGTGCTTTAGCCCGGTGTTTGTTTATCTTAGCATAAACAGGTAACAAGGACCACAGTTCTTTATTCCTCTACCCACACTGTTTTCATCTGCCTACAGTGAAGCGACTCATAAATAAGACAGCAGGGCAAATTTCCTTAGTTATTGACTTAGAACAGCCAATACCAGCTGAATACCATTTTTTTTAGCTTTTTATTCAGTTCATTAAACTTCATTCATTCATAACGGGTTCAGTAAACAAAGGAGGGCTACCATGAGTTAAACACTGGCTAAGAAAAAAGACAGAGGTAAAAACAAGAGACTTTCATCTATACATTGTTGTATTATTAAGTGATAAGGACAGAGCCACAAAGCAGTAATAGACATATGACTTGGAAACCATTAGTAAGTGACTTAGCAGATTTGAGACAGCTGTATCTTACATCAGCAGTGGAGAAAGCTTAGAAGTGGTCTGATTTATACCAGAGTCACCAGAAGCCACAGATGTTGCTTGTACCAAGTGCCCTGGAGCTGGTACATGGAGGATTGGTTGAAAACAGTTTTAGGAGCAGTGATGGCTGAAGATCCTCTCTTACAACCAGGTGACCACCTCTCATCCCTCCATAGCACAGAGCCAGAAGTTTAATTTCAGGAGCTCACTCTAGACTGGGACATTCGCATGTCTGAGGAAGAACATCACATATTGGAAGAAAATGTCTGCCTGCTACATTTGAGATTCCTGGTCTTTTTAGCCTACCTAACTCAGGACGCAGACAGCAAGAGATAAAAATTATAGATAGAACAGATGGCCCTCCTCTGGGGACTCTGACCCTCACTAGAGACAAAACATTGACTTGGGGGCTCTTCGGTGAGAGTGCCCAAGGAGGTCAACCAGGGAGGAAACCACAGCAGACAAAGTCAGCCAAGCACCCTGAGCTTTCATACAGTTCTCCTTTTTCACACGTTTGGATACAAATTGGCAGCAAAGAGTTTCCAGACTTTGAAAATAATATATATTCTGAAAGACAAAGTCCAAAACAAGAAAGCCAGCCTAGTAGAAAAACAGAAGGTATGCAAAGAAAAGAAAAAAAAAATCAAATTGTATTAGCATTTTCAGAGAACAAGAAGAGATATTGCATCTATGGAAAAAGTATAGGATGCTATAAAAGAAAAGCACAGAAATCTTAAAAAAGCTTTTTTGATATTAACTATACAGAAGAGGAGATTTGGTAAAAAAAGTGTTATAATAATGTTATAAGATGGAATATGGCAAGAAAATATGAAACAAAAAATTTTGAGGACATGTTCAGAAGGTCCATCATTCAAAGAATAATAATTTCATGGAAAAAGAATGGAGGAAATTGAGGAGGGATTTTAAGAATAAACTTAAGAAATTGATTTCAAACTAAAAATCATGAGTTACAGATTTCATTTATGAGTTCTCAGAATGACTGATAAAAATTGATATGTAAACTATTGACTTATGAAATTTAAAAAATTTCAGAAACCAGGAAAAATATAAAAAGTCACTTAAAATTCCAAAGAAAGATAAAATAGAATAATATCATGAAATTTGGAGGGGTAAAAGAAACAAGCATATTTAAAAAAGTACCTCAGATTCTATGTCAGTTTAACTACCAAGTCTGAGAATAAGGTGAGATAAATTTCTTCAAGATGAAGAAAATGATAAAATATCTAATTATTCGAGCATAATGAGAGAGATTTTCCTGGGGAGGGAGAAGTTTGGTGTTGAATCACTGATATTAGGTAGAAAATTAATGAAATTTTTAAGTTAAGAGGATATTTAATTTTTGAAAAAACTGTCAAACTGTCGTCCAAAGTGGTTGTATTTTGCATTCCCACCAATAAAGAATGAGAATTCCTGTTACTCCACATTCTCACCAGCTTGGCACTGTACATGTGTTAGATATTATTCACTCTATTAGATGTGTAATAGCATCTCATTGTCCTTTTAAGTTACCACTCTTTAATGACATATTATTTTGAATATTTCTTAATACATGAATTTGCCAGTTGCACATCTTCTTTAGTAAAGTATCTGTCCAGATATCTTATCCATGTTTTAATTGTTATTTTCTTATTGTTGAGTTTTAAGCTTTTTATATATATTGAATGCCAGTTCTTTATCCGATAAATGTTTTTCAAACGTTTTTTCCAGTCTCTATTATGTCTTTTGATTCTTTTAACAGTTCTTTTTTTCCACAGCAAAGACAGGTTTGGTTGAACTAAGCAGATTGTTTAAAACATGGGGTACTTTTTAATTTTCAAAAAAAAATCAAACTTTGTAAGAAAAACAGTTATAACACAGCTTTGCTCTTCGTAGTGTTTAGGTAATCTAATTAATCAATTAATATTTATATAACCAAATTATGATAGTCTCCTATATATATGAGACTTGGGGGACAGGGATGTGCATGCATCTGGTGTGTTAGTTATGCTAAGGAAAGAAAGCTGAATTGTCTTCCATTTTAGAATATAGAGGCAATGTCCAAAACTTAATAATCAGGAAATGACAATATAAAGGTATGTTTAAAAGTTCTTTAGGCAATAGAAAGCACTGCAAAGTTGAAAATGATATTCTAGGAAGTAAGAAATTTGGAGAGTTAAAGTGGCCTTTTTTGTTTAATTAGTATAGTTTGTAAAACCTTTTTTTTCCTTATATGCACCTATAGAATTTATTAAAAGTAAAACTAAATAGCCGGGCGTGGTGGTGCACGCTTGTAATCCCAGCATTTGGGAGGCTTAGACTGGAGGATCTGGGTTCCCAGTCAGCCTCAGCTACCTAGTGAGGCACTCCGCAACTTAGTGAGACCCTGTTTCAAAATAAAGAATAAAAAATAAGGCTGGGGGTATAGCTTGGAGGTAGAATGCCCCTGAGTTCAATCCCCAGTATCGAAAAAAAAAAAAACAAAAAACAAAAAACTAAATGTTAAAATGAAATAAATATTATTTTCTTATATATTTAAAGTTTTTGATTTCCAATAAGCCTTCCAAAAAAGTTGCTCCTGTCGAATGATATGAATAGACAAATCTAGGAAAAGGCAAAACCTTTGAAGCAAAAGCCAGAATGTGGGTCATTCTTCAGGACAACAAGGGATTCAGCGTCGAGAACACATCAATGTCATGATCAAAAAACACCTACAACCACAACCAGCTAACAAGGTGTGAGATCCAAGAGAATCGATCTAGACTGAAAAAGGTATGAAATCGAAATGTCGTACAAGGACACTGATGGGATTCTTCCATAAAAGATAGTTGGGGACAATTAAGTCATGAAGATGCACTCAGTCTCAGCTGATATTAAGGAATTGTTGTTAACTCTGTGAGGTGTGACAATGGATTTATAGTGCCATTGTATAATTAAGTATTGAGGAGTGAAGTGTCATGTCTATAATTTGTACAAAAATGTCTTGGGAAAAGAAACAATAGGTATTAAATGAGCTTATGTGGTATATGGTATGCATGATCTCATCCCTTCTACTTGTATGTATATATGAAAACTATCATAAACAACAGTTAAAAATAATCACTTGAATTGTGTTTTCTAAGTTTAAAAGCACTTCTTATATATTCAAGTTTTTGTGGTTAAGCCATTCACAGATTCATAGAATTTGTCAACTAGAGGAATGAGATCATTTTGTATGTGGAAAAATCAAGGGTGATAAAATTGAATGGAGTTGCCTAAAGTGGCAGTGCCAGTTATTTGCAGAGACAATAATATTTCAAATATATGTCCTTGTCCTCTGATTCCCAATTTTTTCCTTGGAAATAAGATTCACATTTAATTAATCTCTGTCATCTTTTCAACTCCAAGCATGTACCCATTGGATTTAGAACACATCAATAGTTTGCTTATAAAGTAGTTTTATCTGCTTTCCAAATCAGTTTATATAAAATATCTGATTTCTATCAGTGTAAACAAACAACTGAGATCAAATAACTTTCAAAGCAAACACTGCAGTGGGCCAAAATTATTTTCTAATTCATAACTGAAAATAGAATAGAAAACGGCAACTCCAAAAAGCAGTAAAAAATTAACCACATGATTCATGGCTTCTCTTTTATTAAATTCATATTATATGTTGCTACCTTTTCTATATACTCTTTAACTTAAAAATACCAACATTTAAATCTAACAATACTCAGTTGCCAACCTCAACAAAGATGCTAAATTTAAAAAGTCTGACTCTTTAGAAGAAAGATCAACATTCTCATCAATTAGTCCTCATTTTTCATAATAAAAAATGTGGGCCAGCTGCTGAATCAGGTACTTGGACAAACATTGCTGCCTATTTTGTAAAATCAGCTGTAGCACATTTGTGCATGGAAAGAGTAGCTGATTTTGCAAGATGCTGTAATATACAAGCTACATATGGTTCAGTGTATTTCCCGCTGTATTCTTATTTTCAACCAAGAAAACACCTTAGGCATTTGTATCAACTCTCCTTGACTAATGTTTTCTTTATACAGATGAAAGCTCTAAATATGTAACATTTGACTTCTTTCTATAATGGGAAAAAAGGACTGTTAATACTCAAAATATAACTTACTAAAATTTGAATGACAAGGGAAAAATCTTTGTACTGAAGATTATAATTTTTATTTTATAAAACAAATATGACTTGAATATAAATAATATACTTTTCATCTACTGATTCTTCTTCTTTAGGTCACACTGTCAAAAGGAAGATATCAGTTTGCTGCTATTTATATACTCTATATTGTATTCTTGTCATATATTAGATACATGCAAGTATATAAAAATAAATTAAACTATAACATTTCAAAACAATGTTAGAATCACTGGACAGATGAAATAATTAATATATGAATGTAATATATAAATCTGAATACTTGATACAAGCATAAAGCAAACATTTTTACAAAGAGAAAAACTAGTGTTGAGAACAAATGTTCAAAACGGTGGTTGCAACATGACATAAAACCATTCATAATATTGGGGACATTCCCATGAACAGTAAAAGAGAGAATAAGAATTTTAATCTACTATTTATTTTAAATGATGAGGAAAATGCTTCAATTGATCAATGGCTCTAATAATTTTTCACTCATCAATAATTGATTAAAATATTTAATAAAATAGAACAAAAAAGTCAAAATCCTCAGGCTAGATCAGTGGGAACCATATTAAAGAGGATCTGGACACTTGAAACACCCTTATCTTCGCAAAGCCTAATGCAATCTGCCTCAAAGGACTTGAGATACCAATTGAAGTATCAGATGTATAGATAGTCCTTGGATTTGGGATAGCATCTCCTCGATAAGGTAGAAATGGTGTTTCCTATTAAATACACATACATATGTATGCATGTATGTATAAAGTCCTGTATTTATTCCTATATGTAGAGTTTTTTAGTACGTTTCTTTAATATAATACTCGTAGGCAACACATTTCCTAAGGAGTCTTCATTGTATTTTTTAACTTATTATTATGAAAGTTTCATCCGAAGAGGGTCAAAAGATCTGGTAAGCAAAAGGGCATTTATGTGGGTGTCTTAGAATTGTGGATGAAAGAACACAGATTTCAGTGAAAATGGGAATACATCCTGCAAGGGAGAGGTTTAAAGGGTCAATTCATCTGACTATTGCTATAACCTTTTATACATGTTGGTTGGTAGTTTATTTTATAGTGTATTGGTGATTAGAAGTTTGAACACTTCCAAGGCTATATATATATATATGTATATATATATATATATGCATATATATATATATCGTATGTTTGTGTTGTATATGTATATAGACATATTTTGTTTTTTTTATATGATGACCTTTCATCTTTACTACAAATTTTAGAATGCTTTCAACTATCCAAATAATACAATAGTCATTTTTTATTGCTACAAAGGCACATGCTCAGTGGTACATGAAGCATCAATAATAGGCTGTACTCTTCCCAAAGAGCCAGATTCTTACCTCTTCCCTGAAGCTCTTCCTGGCATCCTAGCCCTTCTGGATTGCTTTTATTCGTCCTCTTTTTTTATTTTCTATAAGAGCATGTTTAGATACCTTATATTTTGGTCTTTTAAAAATGTCATTGCTGGAAAGACACTTGGACATTACTCAAATCCAACTTGTTCATTTTACCAATTAAACTGAAGTGACAGACATTGACCTCCTTATAGTGCTGGGACTAGCAATAGTTAGCTTTGACTTTTTTGGCGGGGGGGGGGGGGTACTGGGGGTTGAACCTAGGGCATTCTACTTCCAACCTACAACCCCAGACCTATCTTATTTTTTTAACTTTCAAACAGGGTCTTGTTAAATTGCTGAGGGTCTTGTTGTGAAGCTGGCTTCCAATTTGTGATTCTCCTGTCTCAGCCTCCCAAGTATTGGGATTAACAAACCCTGACTCCCATTTTTTTAACTATTTTATATTGCCTTGCAGGCAATTTAAGATTTATTGTGTTGCTATTAAATTCTTTCTATATATGTGAATTTACTGAGAGCAGGGGTCATGTTTTATAATATTTTGTGTCATGTACAGTGAGTGCCTAAGATAGTCCAGTGCATGTGATAAGCTTACCTGAATTTAGGTTGCATGAATTAAAACATTTCCTCATTACAAAGCAAATATACTGTATCATACTAATGTCAAGGGTACTATTATGCCCAGAAGCTTCAAAACAGTATTTTTTTTCTCTGTTATCTTAGAGAACTAGTGAAAGTTCACCAATTTCTATATCAACTTTCAATATAATTTAATATTTGACTTAGGAGATATAAAAATAAAAATATCATAAGATATTGGGAAGCAGAAATTAGACACTGTCTTAGAAGTCAATATTGAGGACTACAAAATATTAAGAATCCTTGAGTAAGACAGTGCAGTTAACTTTCAAAAGGACAGCTAATGGATCCCATTGTTTCTTGGAACAATTACATCCTTTCCCCACCAACCATGAAACTGAGGCTCTTTCTTTCTGTCTCAGACTCCTACAGTTTGTTGCTTATAATGCATTTCCACTCATTCCTTTCATGATTCTCTCGCATTTCACAATCAATTGAAAAACCCCATTGTCTTAGTTTGTGTTCCTCAGTCTGAAAATAAAACAAAGGGAATTAGAAAACTTGAATACCAGTCTAGAGGTTTCGCTCCTTTTGTCTTGTTATATCTTGTTTAAAGTTACCACAGAAGTAGCTAGCTCTCCTGTTAATTGATGTGGAAGTTATGGAGATGCTATCTATGGTTATGAATGCTGATTTTTAACTCCTCTAGGCTCTACCACAGTCCTGTCCTCCCCCATAATAAGATGTATTTTTACTTCTTAAAAAATGTAAATGGGATCATTAGCTTACCATATAAAATAATCCAAATGAAAAAAAAAAAAATCTGAAAAAAACCCACCCCACAAACGTCATGCTGTTTGCCAGAATGTTTAGAAACCACTGGGGCCTCCTTTTTTCTTTTGATTCCGTGTAATTGAAAAAGACAAGAGATTAGAAGGCTCAAAGGACTGGATTCTTTGCTCTTATTTGGGAGAAGGAACTGCATTTTTAGCATCCAAAGCTGACAGGTTAGAAGGCTGACAGTATGGACCTCAGTTCATTCCAAATAAAGTGACCACTCTAAAGCCCGGGGGAGGATCCCCTTCAATGTTCTGATTGATGTTGCTCATACTGGGGACAAGTCTGGGCTGCTTTTTAGCAATAGAGTGCTATAAGTGTTGAAGCCTAATTTTTCCATGTTAGCATTTCCACAATTGCTTTACAGCTACATTCTGCATTGTCTTCCAACTTGAAGAGGGATTAGATGAATTATCTTGCTTGTTTTTGTTTAGGAGGCAAACCAAATTGCCTGGAGACTAACTGAAAAGTTAGTTTTGTTGCTTTGCAGTTTTTTTTTTTTTTTTGGGGGGGGGGCGTTGCAATTTGCATTGTGGCATTATTTTCTAGTGATGAGAAAAGCACCCTCATATTACTTTAAAGACTATGAGGAATAAATGTACACATTTTAAGGTGGAGGTAGAGAGTTTAGCAACTGTGTTCTTTTGTCCTTCAGCAAATCTTGAGGAGGCTTATTACAGAGAAGACATGTTTGTAGTGCTTTGTGCAGATTTAAGCATATGGTCAGAATGTGTGTATGTGTGTGTGTGTGTGTGCGCGCGTGTGTCTATGTGTATGTGTGTGGCACTACCATGCCTTTTTACAGATAAATGTGTAGGGCTGACTGGAGACAGGTGCAAGCCTGTGCTAGCATCTGGCCTCCTGCTCTGGCTCCAGTCACATAGGTAGCTTTACTTTAGCGAAGCAAATTAGTAAAGGATCATAAGTCTGATGCTCAAAGAAACCTTTTGGCAAGCCCAAAGGAAACTAGGAGAAGACAAAAAGCTGAGAGACATGTTGGCCAGGGCAGTGAGTGTGAGCAGCTTCTAGGTCCCCCTCCTGCTATTTATTTTATTTTATTTTTTTGTTTATCTGCCCAAGTTAAGGCCCACACCTTTCCATTCTCTGTGATGTATTTTTGCTTCCCTGATTCCTTAGGGGGCTTCCATCTACGTCTAAAAAGGCAGTAGCTCCTGTTTCCACTGGGTGCTCATTGTCCGGGCAGGCATTCTTTTCAGTGTCTGTTCAAATGTTAGTACTAATGACCTTATAATTTTTCTGACTTTCCAACGAGAGGTGAAGTACTAAAGTGTGTCAATAAATGGTCAAGTGAACTTTGAGGTATGGTGGTAATCCCTGAGCCCTGCATCTTCGGGTTTTGTAATAAAAAAAAAAAAAAATGTGACTAATGCATTATAAGATAGAATTTGGGAGTCAATTTAGGCATAGAAAAATTTTGTCCTAAATAGATTTTTAGATAAAATTTTATAGGAAAATAGGGATGCTGGGGGGTGGATTTCTAGGTTTCATTTTCCACAAGTTTATAAGACTATATCTTAGATGCAGGAACTTCATAGAGTATGCTCCAACTTCTGGGACAGAAAACCAGACTGAACACAGTAGTTGGAAGAATCATAGTTGTGGCAATGGCAGGTGAGCAAATGGGATGGAAGGACATTTCCTGCTTCCTGCTTACTTTAAAAAATATATATTAAGGTGATCATTAGATTACCATATAAAAACCTATTGGTTTGAAGGAACTAAAGAGAGTAGAATATGGAAGAAAGAAATGCAGGATCAGTATATATCTGTGAATATAATTTTGTGGGAGAAGCAACATCATCTTATCGAAGACAAGTTCTGATTGAACAGCTCTTTCTTGAAGGTAAGTTACAAGGCGAATCCATAGGTGCTGAAATGGAACAGCGCCCATAGCCAGTGCCCAGGGTCCAGCCTTGCCTGGAACTGACTATCCACCCAGATGGGGCCACTTTGAGCATAAGTGGTTTAATGGTGGGTGAGTAAGGGTCTTTCAACTCCAATATAACCCAAGTAGATGAGTTCAGAAGGTACTGGAATAAATTTGATGGCTCCTGCCTATCAGAAAAAATCTACTGAGATACAGGAATAAAAGGTAGAATTTGACACCTGCTTTAAAAACCTTTTTTTAAAATGAGATCTTTATAATAGCAATAATTCCCAAAGAACTCTAAATTTAAAAATGTAAATAATTATTAAATTAACCATTGCACTGAGATTTATTGATTGAATGCATTTCAAATGGAAAAAAAATGTGCAGGTTGACAATATCCTGACATCACTAAGACCTTGGGCCAGTTTTTAAGTCCTCTGACCTCAGTTTACTTATCTGTAAAATGGCAATAAGACTTGTTTTATAAGAATTTTCTAAATATTAAGTCAAAAGTTGTTTATAAAGCAGTTAGTGGAGTGACAAGAGCATTGATCTTCAATTAGTCAAAATTATTTTAATTGTTTATAATTGTATTCTTTTTTAACAACTATAGTGGAACTTTAAATGTTAATTAAAATTATAAATTCATACAGTATTAGGTGATCCAACTCATATTTTATGTTATATACTATATTTCTTCACATCTAAGTTATTATTCATTGTAAGATGCACCATTATAAAAAAAAAAAAGAGATGCACCATTATTCTATGTATCAGTGGAAAAGAAAAAAATAACTGTAACAAACTATTGCACCATCCTCGGCAGTATGATTTGTAAAATGAATCCAAATTTTATAGTGCTAGAATTTGAAAGGCATATAGCTTAAAATAATAATGCACAGTATTTCTAGGGCTCTTCTTTAGACTGTGTGTAGGATACATTTTAATGTATAAGTACCACTGACTTCTTATTAGGGCCTATGTTAAGATATTTTCTCCTTTATGAAATAATATCTAAAATATTAAAATAAATATTAAAATGTGTTATGATTATTCAACTTATTTAATACTTCACGAAACTGTGTATCATAGAAACAGTTCAATAAAATGCAAGAAATGTGGAAACATTAATCTGATGGCCATTTAACAGTGATTGAATTGTCTCATAGTGGGGTGCTTTTTGTTTTTATTTGTTCCTTAAGCATTATAACATACATTTGTCTTCTGAAGTTCAAATTTGGTGACAGACACTGGATCCTACTCATTTCCTTTTTCTTTCTTTCTTTGTTGTGGTTCTCGAGATTAAACCCCAAAGAATTTTATTATTGAAATGTACCCCAGCCGTTTTTATTTCTTATTTTAAAACAGGGCCTCACTAAGTTACTGTGTTTTGGCCTCAAACCTGTGATCCTCCTATCTCGGCCTCCCAAGTACTTGGATTATAGATATATGTACCATGCCTAATACTACTTATTTACATTTCTTCAGGTAAATATATTACTTGGTGATTACAGGATGGTAGTATATGTTCTCTTAGGAGTGAACAAATGATTTTGAGTTTAGAATGCCTCTCTGGCTATTGAGACCAGATGTAATATTAAGCATCACCTATTCATTCCATTGAAATAATACCTAACGCCTAATTTTCTATTTTTATCTGTGTTTCTAGGGAGCAGGGACTTTGTCTTCAATATAATTTGTATAGCACTTCCATTGGTGTCTACTGGATTTTTTGGGGGGAGGAGGGGCTGGCTAGTAAGTAGTATATAGTGATACTAGTTGTAATATTATATTTTCAGCTTGATGAAAGGAATACATTCTTTTAATTCTGATTATTCATTTGAAAGTTATACATATTGCCTTATCTGTGTTTCCTAGTGACTGAATTAAAAACCTGAAATTAAGGTTCATAATAAGTCAATAATAGAAGAGTAGAATAGCAACAAATTTCTTCTGGTAGAGAAAATATTCAGTATTTGGGGTCACTAGTGTTGAGTTTGATGTTCACTCTGTGACATGGACCAACACACTCAGCTTGTGGTGGGATACAAATGGAATATATATAAATTTGTTAGGCAAGCTTTAAGGTAAAATACGACTATAAATTTGGGATATAATTGCCAGCCAATTGTTCATTTTTCTCTCTGGCAAGTATAAAAATTACAATTTGAGTGTGGCTACAAAATATAAAATCATCTCTAATTTTGGTATGAACTTGGCCACTACAACCATGGTGAAACTCTCAGTACAAACAGATTACTATGTCATTGAACTTTCATATATAAATAAAATTACGTTACGCACGTCAGTGATTTCAAAAGGATAAAGTCTTTCTAAAGCAATCTTTCAATATAACATGATGCATGATAGTTTTGAAACTCTTAAAAAGGAAAAAAAATGCCTGAGGAAGTGAAATGGAGTCAGTTTTCATATAGGCATGCTATTTCATGACCATCAGGTGGAAACTTTTCAGGTTTAATGCTTTATAATTCTCCCAGCTGAAGCTTTAGAACTTCAAAGTGCTGTAGAATATTTCAAATTTCTCTTCTGCCCATGAGAAAACCCTTTGCATTGAAAGTTGCTTTCAACCGGAGTTCTACATTTGGTATTACACAACAGTGACATATTTTTATGGAGATTAAGATTACACACCAAGAATGTAAAGTTTCCCAAGAAAAACCATTCCTACTATTAAAAATGTTCCCGCTATCCACTATGAAGAGCTATGACCTTCTCTTGTCCATAAATAATGTTTCCTAGGATCAATTTAAACACCACTTATAAATTCCATATTTGCCTAAGAAATGCTCATCTACTAACCACCTGAAATGTACAAAGAGGGTTTACTTAAGCCTAATTATGTTTCCTTTAACTAGTAAATAATAAATCTACCACTGATTGCAAAGACAGGTGATCAGTGGGTAGTATAAAGAAAATGACATGAAGATCAATATGTAATTTCTGGGAAAAGGGCATGCTATACTTTTAATTTGAAATCTACCAGTGGTAAGTCATGAATATAAAACTTGCCTCTGTCAAAATAATTTGTTTGCTGTAAAACTAGGAATCATCCCTGGTTATCTAATACTTCAAGAAACAGTGTATTAGCCCCTCTCAGAATCTGTGTGAAGCTGGCCCCCTTTGGCAACTAAAAGAGCTCTTTGAACCATAGAACAGATGTAATGAAAATTGGTTCCATTAAATGCAGCTGGCAAATTACAAACTGAGAAATTAATGCACCATACCACGACTCTAGGGGCTAAAATGAATCAAGGTGTGGTTGCCAGATGCTTGTGTTTCCTCACCGCCTCCCCCAATAAAAACAGCACTGTTTATAGATTCGTTTAATAGAATGTAAATTATTGGTAGAGGCAATGCAAATTATGAGATCATGATTTGTTTAATAGAATATAAATCACAGGAATGGGCAATACAAATTATGTGAATTAATCAAGTAAAACAATAATTGTATGGTATTCATTGTCATAACATTTAAAAAGGAGAAAAACCTGAATGCCGCAATTCTTACAGACTCTTTTAAACTTGGGAAATACACTGGACTTACAGGAGGGCTCACCATCATATGATAGACTACCTCAGAATTCCCGAGGGAAGGGAAAGTTGATTCAGTAAGATCCATAACCAGCATGCTCCTTTGTTGATTTCAGTTCAATTTATTCCAGCTTGATGTGTTGCTGATGGCTCTACTAGCAGAACCTGATAAAAGTCCATTTAGCATCTGTTTTGGAGGTGCTCTTCAGTGGGGCTGAGCAGTCCTCTTGAGTCATTAGCTAAACATGGCTTCAGAGAACTGCATTTGCAAGGACCCCCCATGTGAAGTCTAGAGAGGAGGGAATGAAAAGTCTATTCCCAGGTAACTCAGGCACCCCTGGGATGCTGCTCCTCTCCCCTCCTTTCTTAGAACTAATAAATAATTGCCAGAGACTGGGATATGTTACAATTTTATTGGGTTGTAGGTGTACATGTAAGACATCCTAAAACTAAGATTGTCCAACTTTATTTGAAAATACCTGTTTATTATTATTATTATTATTTTTTACCAGTGAATGTATGTAACTTGTTACTTGATTATTTTTTATCTAAATTCAGTCATTTAAGACAGATTTTTATAATACCTAACTCAGTGCAGGGGTAGAAGATAAAGTGATTGGAAAAGGTTCAAAATGAGATTGAATTATTGGCAAATTTTTTTGTTTTTAAGCAGATTAGAGTGTATATGAGTATCATGGCATTTTTGAATGTCTAACATGTTCCATAACTATGTTAAAATTAAAAAATATTTTAATGGAGCTGGGCGTGGTGGCGCACGCTTGTAATCCCAGCATTCGGGAGGCTGAGACCGGAGGATCCGGGTTCGCGGCCAGCCTCAGCTACCTAGTGAGGCACTCCGCAACTTAGTGAGACTCGGTTTCAAAATAAAGAATAAAAAATAGGGCTGGGGATATAGCTCGGAGGTAGAACGTCCCTGAGTTCAATCCCTAGTACCGCAAAAAAAAAAAAAAAAAAAAAAAGAAAAAAATATTTTAATGGACTTATATTAAAATATATCAAGGGACAGGTTTTTATGGAGAGTTAATTATCAATTTTGTTCTCTAAAGTAACTTCGAGTGTTCTGGTACTCAAAGAACAAAGATTTACTGGATTATATGGGTAAATGAGTATTTTATTTCTCTTTGGCTAACGTGTGGCAATGCAGATAATTAGCCTGGGTGTCTCATCTACATATATTAAGAAATCCATTTTATACCTTCATAATAAAAAGCTATTTCATAAATATTCAATTCACAAAAGTGGCCTGGACTAGAACATCACAGATATTTTGAGATAGGAATTGCAAAATAAATAATGACCTATTTGCAATAATAATAATGTATTCACATTTTCTTCAACTAAAATGTATACAACAAATTTTTTATTGCATAAACAAGTCCCTCTCCTATTCTTTTAAAACATCTTTTAAGTAAACAGTAAATGAGTACCTTAATTTCATAGATATGAAGAAAAATATAGTATAATTAGTAAGCATATACATATTAGGCACATGCAATATTCATTACACATCCTATAGCAACTGAAGACAATGTGTAGTTTGGGTGGCCTATTTACTTTTCTGTCCAATAAAGAACTGTTCTAATTAGAGCACTGCATCATACAGAATTACACTACTTGTAGATAAAGAACTTTTTGTAAAGTGCACAGATATTGCAATATGCATATTGTATGCTTTATTGCTATTATAAGCATGCAGCAGTGACAATTTCTCATTGTTTTATGGCAGCATTATTTCCACATATGGAGACCTATATACAAAACACATACAATTGCCCACATACTCCATATGTTTTACAACACCTACTTTCCACCATTAACAATTTCTCCTTTGAATCAAATTAAAATTGTTTTCAATGCATAGATAAGTTATTTCCATAATTCTACAAAAGGTCAAGTTTCTATATGAATGAAAACAAGTTGATTATATATTAAATGCTCTGAAAGAGTAAGTAAAAGAAAGAGTAAGTAAAAGTTGTACCTAAGCACTCTTTCTTCCTTATAGGTATTCATTTGAGAATTTTGTAGGAAGGGATTTTGATGTGTGTGGTAATTAATTGAAATAAATGAAAAATCTGCCTTATATCCAGACTAAATTTGCTTCAACAGCTGCTGATCCTCAAGCTCTGAATGTCAGCCAATTAGTGAAGAAGTTTTACATGGCTGCTGCCCTAACCAGGCTTCCTGTCTGACAGCTCCATTTGCAGCCTCAACCAGGGACGGAAGACTTGCTTTAATTTTTTTTTCTTTTTAAAATTTTACACAGAGGTAAAATCAGCAGATAAAATATGTTAAATTTTCTCAGAAGATTGCTCACCCAAAACACCACCATACCATCAATGACTGAAAATAAGGGAATAAGAGTTTTTATGTGTGTGTTTTGCCTCAACTTTTCATCAATGTTAGCTAAAAGAATATTAACTTCATTGGACATAATATAGTTGATTTTTTCCACCTTAATATAACAAATTAAAAAATGGATATGAAGACATATAAAACTGAATATCTGCACATTTTAAGACACTTAGCAGTTTTGTTTATAGATTTGTTTAATATAATGTAAATCATTGATTGGTATAGGCAATGCAAATTATGAAATAATTTGCCTAATAGAATGTAAACATTTACTTATTAAAATTTATTACTTTGCTTATTTTCACCAAAATTTCCCTAACAGTAAGTGTGACTATTCCCCTTTGGATTCTATATAACTCTAAATTAAACAGTTTTTTTTATAGAATACATTATTGTACTTCATTTGGATTTTTTTCTTAAAGTCTGATGGAAAAGGCCTGACATATTACTTCTACTGTACAACCCAATTCACTAAATTTTTATTTTAAACTAATGCCTATTAATGCAAATAGGACAGGGAGTTATCACAGATAAAGACCATGTAATTGTTCACATCATTGGCAATATGCACTGTTAGGAAATTGCTGGATTGCTACCTGTATCTTGCTCAGGAAAATGTCAGTTTGGAGAACTAAATATATATATATATATATATATATATATATATATATATATATATATATATATATATATTAGTTCTCAAAAAAAAAATATATATATATATCTCAAGATGCTGAATCCTGTCCCTAATGTCACTTTCAAGATATGGCATACTTATATCTAATATACTGAAACTAGCTCATTTGTGAAGAGTGAGCCTATGTGCAAAATGGGAGATGAGATTTAGCCACATGGAGAAAGCAAATATGATTCAGAGCACAATGAAGTTAATTGGAAATAAAATACATAACATTTATTGGACTTTAAAACAGTGAATTCCAAAATAATTAAGTTAATAAAAGAGTTTCACTCTTTCCTGAACTAAATTAAATGGCCCTAAAATTAATTTCATTGGTTTTTTAATTCACTGTTAACTCAATATAATGAGCTTTTAAAATTAACTTCTTTGTTTTTTAACTCACTGCAGTAGAAGTCCATAAATGAACTTTCTTTTTCTTTTTTGAATCGCAAGTTAAATTTTTTCCAGATTTAGGCAGTATTCATTTGATACATAGATAAAACAGGCAAATATAATAGCTAGGAGATTTTACTCAGGTATTCAAAGTAAGATTTTTAAAGGGGCCATTTGCCTACATTATATCTGCTATTTAGAAGTAAGAAATATCTCTCTCTTATGAGAAAGACAAAGTGACAAATGTGAAATTATTGATTTTAGATAATAATCTAAAAGATAAACACATAGAAAACTAAATTGAACTTTCCAGCTCTGCTAAAATGCTGTCTAAAGATGACTTCAGATATAAGATGACAAAATAATTTGGATATTATATTCCTAAAATGCTACCCATTCAGTGTCCTAAATTTTAAAGATTTTCCTGTATCTATAACATGGAAACTAAGATTTTATAACCTCTAATTCATTCTGAGGTGTATAGGAAAAGAAATGCAGGAGGAAAAGGACACTTTGCTTATGTTTCATTGGCATATGTGAATAACAAGATTAGGGAGAATTACTTACCTTTTAACAACTTACAGTTTAATACTGGAGCTCTTTAAATTTATATATGTAGTCTATAATTATAATAAAATGCTTTTCATATTTGCACTGCACTCTTGCTTCTCATTGCTATCAATTTGCTCTAGACTACTGGCCCATGCTTGAGTAGTTTAACCAGCATTCTACTTTATTTTCTTGCTTTATCCTCTGATTCTCTTTGGACATTTAGCATATGTTATTTCTTTGCAACCAGTCGTCCTACCCACATCACATAGCTTTCCTGGTTAATTCCAGCTTTCTGGTTTCAAAGCAAGTGTCTTAACTTCCAGAATCCTTCTCTGACCCTATCCCCTATTTGAATCTAGGGGCTGCTCAAAAATACAGAGTTTATTACATTTAACTTTTACAACTGTGAGGCTCTGGGCCTTTATGATGGTAGAAAATGGATGTCTACTTGTTTACATGCATGATCAGGGTGCTTGGCACAGAATTTGCAGTCAACATATTTATTTAGTGAATAGATCTTTAACCATTGTTAGGGTACTATTTCTTCAATACTGCATTCATTTTGTTCCTCTTTTGCTTAAGAAACTTCTCTCTTTGGTGCATCATTAAATCCATGCCCTTTTGTTTCTCTTTATTATAATCTGACTTATTTTCCTGGAGTTCCCATATTATCTTCAAAAACCTTTCTTAAATCCATTTCCTTGTCTACAATCTTTTTCTCCCTCCTCAGCTCCAAGTTATCCCAATTCTGACATCTCCTCTATTTTTATGTCCATTAATGTTGACATTTTCATTGTCTTATATATATTTGCCATCTAATCTAGCTCTTGTCTATTATATTAATTTTGGTTCCTAACTAAGATTATTATTCTTTGGAGGTAGTAAGTACTTAGTGATGCTTATGGGATTATAGGATCACAATCTAGGAAACAGAATCATAAAATCATAGCTGGTTGAACAAAAGATATCACCTGACTGCGTTTTCTATTTTAAACAAATTCCTGAGGCTAGAGAAAATGACTGAATCACCTCAAGTCAGATCCCTTGCAAGGTGAAGGATGAAGAGGACATGCAGAACTGCTATCTTACAGTGGAGTGCACAGTGCCAGTGATTGGCCAATGCAGGGGCCTATACCAACTATCCATTTAATTTAAACATCTTTATTTGAAAACTCATTTATTGCTTTTCCAGACATCAGCCTTGAGTGTCTGTGAAGGTAAGCTACTATTTTACACTATTTTAGAAATAGGCCTTTTAATATGAAATAGGCCTTTACAGATGGCTGATTTCAGCAAATAACTACACTAGAGGTTATTAATAAAGATATGACTCAGAATGATCAGACACTCAAGGCTGCCTGCTAAGGCAGGAGGTTCTGAAGAAGACCTGGATAGGAAGCTGTGAAGGGTTTGGGAGTCATCTGTAATGTGTGGCCATGGGTGTGTTTCTGGAAGGTCATCTCTGATACTCAGCTGAACCCCTTCATTGATTAAAAAAAGAATGCTACCGTCAACCTGTGGCCACTATGCAGGGGGCCCATAATCTCTGGTCTCATCACTATATTATGAATGATTCTAGAAGTTATAGGCACTGTTCAAGCAGTTTCACGGGGATAAAAGAGATTGGCCTCGGATGTGTCACCCCATATGTCCTTTAGTGTGAAGTGTAGATAAGACTAAAAAAGAGTGAAATTAAGTCCTTTAACCTTCATCCCAAACTGACCAGGTAGTTCCAACTAGGACTCCAAATCCTGCCTATGAATTTTTTAACAATCTTTATGGGTCATCTCTTTGGATCTATTCATTTTGCCCCCAAATAATTGGACATACAGTATATCTGAGAACTCTTGTGCATTGAATAAGTTAGCCTCGTTAATGCTTTCAGTGAAACATATGTATTATTTGAAATTCCCCTCAAGTAACTTTAGTACATATTTCAGAAAGAAAGTTACAAAATCATTTGCACAGACATTTGAACTATATTGCTTACTTTTATATTTTGCTTAAGTTTTCTCATTATTTCACACTAATCTCTCATACTGGTGAATTTATCTTCACTTTAATTTTTAAAAATTATGGTCTTAAAAGTTCTACATTTTCTGAATCATTATTATTTTTAGCCATTAGAAATAAGACTCTATATTTCTGACTCAAATATATTTCCCCATTCACATTCAACTTTTTCTAGAAATCTTTCCTAATGATCCAGGGATGAGGACAGGGTTTTTGTTGATTGAAAACCTAAACAAAGATCATTCCCAGTAAAATACAAATGCATATTTAAAAATGCCTTAAAAGCCGGGCGTGGTGGCGCACGCTTGTAATCCCAGCATTTGGGAGGCTGAGACCGGAGGATCCGGGTTCACGGCCAGCCTCAGCTACCTAGTGGGGCACTCCACAACTTAGTGAGACCCGGTTTCAAAATAAAGAATAAAAAATAGGGCTGGGGGTATAGCTCGGAGGTAGAATGCCCCTGAGTTCAATCCCCAGTACCGCAAAAAAAAAAAAAAAATGCCTTAAAATAAAGAAATACACAACTATCTGCCTTGCTGGTTGTGATGGAATATCCAAGGAAGATTAGCAGTCACACAACTTGTATATTTTTCATGAGCATATTCAGCAAATCATTTATTATGAGTTTTTTTATCTGACACAAATCTCAAAACTGAAAAATCTCTATTAAGTATCACACTAAAATGATATTTGTCACTACATAGATAAGGAATAGCACAGTGATAATCTTCCTTAATAATATGCACCTGCATGATATGAGGTTGGCTAATTAATATTGTCTTCAAGGTCAGCTATATCAGCAGTCATTGAAGAGGTAAATGAAAAATCACTGTAACCTTCCCTGATTCAATATAAAGTTGCAATCAGAAATACAGAACTTAACAATGGGGAAAGGAAATACATTTCTTGTATTATTTTTCATGAGTCATTTTAAATCTTTAATGCCTTAAAATTAATTACATTAATTATAGTAATAGGCTCTTCATTTCTTTAGTGTGGGGTTGCATTGTGATGTCAACAAGAAAACAATCATTAGAGGAGTAATTCAGGTTTCTTAGCCCCCCAGACCCTAACATTGAAACACTACATTTACTATATTAAATTACCTGGTTTGGGCATAATAAGATGTGCATGTAAAACAGTAGAAAAAATTAGTATGAGACTAATTAATTTTTATATTTTCTTGCTTGGGGTTTTCTAAATCATTATAGTAATTTTTATGTAAATGCTTATATCATCTCATGGTTGTACTTCAGCATGTTTAAGTTTTCTGAGAGTGGAAATATTTGCTGAATTTCAGGTGGGATATTCCTCTTAAAGGGCATATTTTAAAAATCTATTTTTCTAAAATTCTATGTTTACAATGACAAGTTTTTATAGGAAATACAGTGTGTACAGAGATACTTCTATTTGATCTTTGCTTCTTTAAGAGTAACACAACAGACCAAGAAAGTATATGATTATAATAGGAAAATAAGCATCACAGTAAACAAGTTTAACCCAGATATTTAATCCAAATAATACATATTTAACTGAGAAATGCAGCAATGAACAGGTACTTCCAAAATAGTGCAAGCTGTATGCTCTATTATGGTCATATTTACTTTTCAGAAATAAAAAAGAATACATGCATATGTCATTGGAAATTTATTCATTTCCACTGAAATACTTCAAGGCATAAAAAGTGGGCATAGAGGGTTGTGGGAGAATTTTTGAAGAAAAAAATGCTACCGGAAAATTTTCTCCTATACTCCTAAATACATTTAATGTGTGAGCTCATGAGTCACATGTTATTATACAAAAAAAAAAAAAAAGTTTACTTGAAAAAAAAATTCATTTAGCATGGAAGTTTTCATTGTAATGCTCATATCCTGGTAATAAAAATGAAAACTTAGACATAAGAATTCACAACCTTGTATTGTCAAAACATACTGCTAAAGACCCTAGGATCAGGCAATGGTTTTACATGTTTAAGCATCAGAAGTCAAAACTGGAAGAGGATAAAATATTATTCTCATTTGAGTCTTTACCACTTCATGACTTAAGTTTTGAGATAGTTTTTAGTTATTGGAGACTCAACAGGGAATTTGTCCCCCATTACACAAATGCATACTTACTACATAATATAATATATGAGTAAAATATAAATTTATTATTATAAGATGAATAGTAATTAGTAATCATTTGCATGTAAAATATATTTACTAAGTAATTTTTATAAGAAATTCATTACTTGTATTTATCTGGTCTGTATCAAATTAACTGGTTGTTGGTATTTCAAGGCTTGCCCCACTAACTAAAAATCTTAATAAAATATGTGAGAAAAAGAACCAAAAGACTATACTATACCACAGGGACTTCATCTTTTCCCTCATTCTTATTTCCTCTGCCTCCAGAAAAGCTCCTGGCAACAGTTCCTTAGAGTTGAATAAAAGGGACTAAGGAGTTGAATGAAAGAGAAGCAAATACAACATGAGGGCCCACATAATTTTGAAGTTCACTGGAAACACTATTTAACTGAGAGCAATGAGAAGTAGATACGATAAATGAGAAAAGTTCACTGGAGGCTTGCTCTCAAGACATTCATTTCAGCACCTACTTTAAACTTTACACAGAGAGCAGTAAACAAGAAGATAAAATTGCTACTCTGGGGAGAATTTCATGATGAGCTGAGATAGACAAATATTTTAAAAACATTTAACTATATTTTTGGTCCAAATATTGAGAGAAAATATGAAACAGAGTAAAAAGGATAAGGAGTTCCCATAATATTTTTATTTTCATTTTGGCCATTTAAAATATGGTGGCCAGAGAAAACCTCACAAACATGCAGATATTTGAAGCGAGATAAGAAGGAAGAAGCATACCACGAAAATACAGGGAGGGGGAAAGAGCATTCTAGGTAAAGGAATAAGATAGGAAAAATAGATCCTGGTATGTTATTGCACAGTAGGTGACTATGGATAACAATAATCCATTTGCATTTCAAAACACTAGAAGAAAAAATTTGGAATGTTTTCAGCACAAAGAAATTATAAAAGTTGGAGAAAGTATGTTTATCCTGATTTGAACACTGCCAATGTGTACGTGTTCTGAATCATCATGTTTCAGTATTCAGCATTCTCACTGCTGTAATTTGAAATACCTGACAACCAGAACTTAGAGGAAGGCTTATTTGCTTACATGAGTGGAGATTTCAGTTTATATATAGACTGTATCTACAAGACTGCCAAGCAGGAGCGGGGGCTACAGGTCTATAGTGCAGGATGGTGGGAAGCAGAGAAAAGGTGAGAGCTTGTTATCAGCTCATGGTGATAGGGCAGAGAGAGGAGAAGGAAGCTACAGCAACCTGCCCCAGAAACACTGTCTCCCGCCATACCCCCAGAAACCCCCCGTATGGTCCAGGAACCAAGTCTCACTTCCAACATGGCTGCCTGCTTTGTATACACTGAGGTCTAGGGAATATTCAAACTCTAAGCTGTAACAACATGGTACTCCAAAAATATGTGCAATTTTTATATGACAATTAAATTAGATTTCAAGTATAAAAATCAAATGAGGTAATTATAAAAAAAGTCCCAAGGTTGAAGTGATTTTAGACTGTTCAAGAAATAGCAGAGAAGCAGGGTGTGGTGGCTCACGCTTGTAATCCCAGCATTTGGGAGGCTGAGACCGGAGGATCTGGGTTGGCCGCTAGCCTCAGCTACCTAGTGAGGCACTCAGAAACTTAGTAAGACCCTGTTTCAAAATAAAGAATACAAAAAAAAATAGGGCTGGCGGTATAGCTGGAAGGTAGAATGCCCCTGAATTCAATCCCCAGTACCGAAAAAAAAAAAAAAAAAAGAAACAGCAGAGAGGTCCATGTGACAAGCGCAGAGTGAACAAAAGAGGAAGATGGAGATGTGGTGGAGACCACGTGACCTAGGGCCTCAGACGCCATGGGAATGAATGACATGGAACCTATTGTGGGTTGAGAGCCAAAAGGTGACATGATATAAATTCTACTTTAATAAGTCTCTGGTTGCTATTGAAATCAGATGGTAAAAAAACAAGGGTGGAATCAGGGATACAGTTAAAAAGACCTTGTGAGCTGGGCGTGGTGGCGCACGCTTGTAATCCCAGCATTCGGGAGGCTGAGACCTGAGGATCTCGGTTTGCGGCCAGCCTCAGCTAACTAGTGAGGCACTCCACAACTTAGTGAGACTCGGTTTCAAAATAAAGAATAAAAAATAGGGCTGGGGGTATAGCTTGGAGGTAGAATGCCTCTGAGTTCAATCCCCAGTACTGGGAAAAAAAAAAAAAAAGACCTTGTTATAATTGAGTGGGAGACGGTTGTGATTTAGGTTATGATGAGAGTGGTAAGAATTTGCCTCTATGTTGAAGGCAGAGTAAACAGTGCTTGCTGATTGATATATTGTGCAGACTGAGTTGGGCTTGCAAGGATAACTCCAAAGATTCTGATTGAGCAACTACACAAAAAATTAAAATAAAAAAGAGAATAAGTCACTTTCTTTTTTGAATACTTCCAGGGAATCAAGTTTGTGGGGTGGAAAATCAGTGCATATATTTAATTAATGTACTGAGAATATAGCCTAAAATGAGTTTCCATTATTGTATCCCAAAGATTGATACTAATAGGTATGAATGCTTTTGAATTTCCTTTCTGTGTGACTAAGTTCAGCAGATGACTTACATGGGTCATTCAGGAGCAATTCATTGAGTCAAGGTATGGATTTGAGGAGGCGCCTACTCTAGTGTGGCACTTGATTAAAATTAAATAATAGGTGATAGTGATAAAAATTTAATGTCAGCAATAAATATCTACGGAGTTAAATTTTCATTAGCTTTATTAATAATGTGCCCAAATCTACCAAGGAGAAAAGCAAGTAAAATATGTGCTCCCAGACATAAAATGATCTCTAATTTGAAGCAAAGTACATTCTTCTCTATACTAGATGGTCATTTATTATTGTAGGTGCTAAAATGAACTTTAATGCATAGACCTTAATCTGTGCATTCTCCACAGAATAATGTTGCCCACAGAGGATAAAAATTGGTTCAAAGGGGGGGGAGGTTACAAAAAATTTTATATTAGAAGGGTTTTTATTCCCATAGGTAGCAAATAGATACACAATATATCTTTGGTATTAAGATTCAGTGGGTAAATAGTAATTAGGAAAAGAAAATGTTGAAAAAGTCTCTTTTAAGAAGCAATAATTAAAAAATTGTTAGAAATGATGCCAATACTAGGTTTAGGTGTAAAGTTTATATAGACAAGTACTTTTCTTAAGCTGCATATTCAGAGTTGTGTTTTTATCGAAGCTAAAGTAAACAATAGTTGGAAAGAAAAAACCGACAAAAATGACAGGAAGCAACTTGAGCCTACTGCCACTGTCATCCTTGTGCCCAAAGGGCCAAGCTTGTTTACTTGCTTAGTCTAATAGACAGAATCACTAACTATCCTCATGTACACAAAGGGAGAGGGAAATCAGTCACTCAGAACCTGCTAGTCTACAGGGACCTTGGGTCAGGTCTAACAGTGACAACCGCAGATATTTATCATACTGGTCAGTTTGCTAGACAGTAAAATTATGCTAGATTCTTGTCCACATGTTTGGAGACAAATAAAGGGCTATAGACAAACTAAAAGGTATGAAATCTACACATTGCTTTTACAGATAATATTCGATAAGTAACTAGAGTAAAGAAGATAGAGTGCTGTCATGATTTTCCTTAATAACAAGATGCACAACTGATTTCTGCAAATATTATGAAATAGGCAATTTATAGTTGGCATTTTCCTGAATTCATTTTTTTCTCTGTTTTATTTTCTGTATTCTTTCCTCTAAAACCATCCGTATTCTTAATGCAATACATTATTTCTGACTCTCCCAAACTGAACACCCGTTTTCAGGCTGTCTCGTTAGTTCCTCTTCTGCCTCATTACCAAATACCCGGTAGTATTTGTTTTCTGAATTCTTTCTCATCCCAGTTTGGTTATTTATACTCTCCTCTTAGCCAGACTTAAACATTCTCATGACTTTATCTTCTTTGATGAGGAGTTTCCAAAATTTACATTTCTAATTCCAATTGCTTTCTTGATCTCCAAATAAAATCCCAGCATCCCAAAAGGTCCACAATAAAATACATTATATCCTCTTTCTCTTTTTCTCCCCAAACTCCATTTCAATCTTACTTGTTTCAGTTAATGGTCCAACCAAACTTCTAATCCACATCTAGGATTTAGTATCATTTTATTTGTCATTTTATACTGTTTAAGGGTAAATAGTATTCCCAAAGTAATATATATATCTATGGTATAATTTCCAGAACCTATGAGTGTGACTTTATTGGAGAAGAGATCATTATAGATATAAATAAGGATCTCAAGATAAAGTCAGTTTGGATTACCAGAGTATTCCCTATATCCAATGGCAAGTGTCTTTATAAGAGGAACACAGATAAGAAGACAAGGAGAAGGAAAAAGCCACATGAAATTGAAGTTAGCCAGAAGCCAAGAAACTCCTATAACCACCAAGAAGCTGAGAGAAGCAAGCAAGGATTCTCCCCCAGAGTCTTTGGAAGGAGTGTGGCCTTGCTGACACCTTGATTTCAGTCTTCTGGCCTCCAGAACTGTGACAGAATAAATTCCTGTTGTTTTAAGCCAAGTTTCTGGTAATTTGTTACGGCAACACTAGAAATCTAATAACATCCTCCTTTTCCTCCTAACAGCCAATCAATCAATAAATCTGGTTTACAATGAGATATATTTATTCACTGCCTACTTTAGGCTGTTATTCTCAGATGTGCTCTTGTATACAATAGCTTGTCTCAAATCAGAGGGAGAATAATAAATAATATATTACTCACTAGCTAATTCATCAAAGACCTCTAATTGTCCCATGGAAACCCCAACAGTATGACATTCTTTTTCCTGGTTGAATAAAATATGTCTTTACTTTTCAAGCTTTATAGAAACAAAAACTGAGAGATTTTAAGATATTATTCTATTAAGTGGCATTATAGAAATAAGCCCTCAAGTGCAAAGTCTTGTTGATAGCTTTAAGAATATTCTAATCAAAATAGCTTAGTGCTTAAGACTCAGCTTTGGAAGATGAATTGGTCAAAATTGCATCAAGGGTGGCAACTGCCATGTGACTTTGAGTAAGTTACTTATCTCTCTAGATCTTAAGTTTCCTCGATTATAAAATGGAGATATTATTAGCATTTCTTTTCCATGGTTGCTGAGAGGATTAACTAATAGAACATTTGCAAAGTATTCATGTAATGCCTGGCACATAGTAGGCACTCAATAAATAACTGTCATTATCATTGCAACTACCTATAGTGTTCATAGGTATATCTGATATAAAAGTCAGTGAGAAGCATGGATAATTGGAGGAAAACCAATGTTCATGGAGATTATAAAATATCTCTACTTGTTATTGCTAGACTGTTACAGCCCATGGCCTGGGACCAAGATACCAGAAGAAAAAATTATCAGAAAGGTAAAAATACCAAATGTTTTTTTATAAGAATGTGTTTTTAGATAGTGTTGATACTTTTAGATATTAGATACATCTTTCAAATAACATCTAAGTTCAAATACTTACAGTGATTAATGAAGTCCCCAGCACAACAGCTCCCCTAACACATTGTACTTAAAATGAGGAAATGTGAGAAAAACATGAGTCTCCCTCCCTGCCCTCCCTATCCTCATCATCCAACAAAACCTGCAAATTTGTAACTTAAGGATTGTGTTAACTGTAGAAAGAATGCACAAAACACCTAGCAATATACTTTCAGTAATAATGTCTAAATGGGCACATGAACGGTTTCAATATTTATGTACTTTTTAAATGTCTAAAGGCAAGAAAGAGATAATGACAATCTTTTATATCTGTAAAAACCCTGTATTAGATTATCCTCCCCTAGCTAAGAACAGATTCTCTTTCAATACCATTATAAGAGAAAAATCAGAACAAAGTGGGTCTCAATATAATTCCCCTGTAAACAGCTTGTAGGAGAAAACATGCTGCTAAAAACGTATCACTGATTACAATTACTAAAAGTTAAAAGGTTTTTCAAGTCTTTTAATTATATTTCTTTCCAGAAGCAGTTTGGTATAATTTACAAATTTTGTGTATGACACAAATAATAACTTGAGATCAAGGTGTTTTTTTAAAACAAAAAATATGACTTAGCCAGTTGGATTTTGCTTTATGAACAACAACAAAGAAAAACATCAAAATAGGCTTGTAATTTGTACTTAGGTTAGTAAGCTTCAAAGATGAAGATTGTTAATTAGTATGTGGACAAGACTGTGACCATCTAAACTTGTGAGATTATAAGACAATTCTTGACAGTTGACTGGTTAAAATGTTATACCAGACAGAAATGCACCAGGTAGCCAGTGTTTTGGACTGAAAGAAAAAAGTTAGTCATAAGAGATATTTGTTTTTGAGTGTTAACTCTTAATTCCTGACCTCAATGTTACTTAAATATATAGCAAAGTACTTAAAAGACTTAACACTAAAAATACAAATAACCCAATCAAGAAATGGGCAATTGAACTAACTAGAAACTTCACAAATGAAGAAATACAAATGGCCAATACATACATGAAAAGATATTCAACATCATTAGTAATCAGGAAGATGCAAATCAAAATTATACTGAGATTGTATCTAACCCACATCAGAATGACAATTATCAAGAAGTCAAACAACAATAAATGCTGGCAAGGATGTGGGGAAATAGAAACTCTTCTACACTGTTAGTGGGATTGCAAATTAGTACAGCTACTATAGAGATCAGTGTGGAGATTCCTCAGAAAATTGAGACTGGATCCACCATATTATCCAGATATACCACTACTAGGTATTTTTCCAAGGAACTGAAATCAGAATATTATTGTAATGTATGCATATCCATGTTTATAGCAGCACAATTCACAATAGCAAATTATGGAACCAACCTAGGTGTCCATCAACAGATGAATGGATTATAAAATTATGGAATAAACACATAATGGAATTCGACTCTGTAATCAAGAAGAACAAAATTATGTCATTTGCAGGAAAATGAATAGATCTGAAGGACATTATGTTAAATGAGATTGGCCAGTCACAGAAAGTGAAGGGTCATATGTTTTCTCTAATATGCAGAAGCTAGGGAGTAATTGGGATACCAGAGAGACTTTAGATAGTGAAGGGGAAGTGGGTGGGGGAGAGGGAGGATCAATGAAAGAATCACTCCCATTAACATTATATACATATGTAAAAATACCAATGCCAAGTCTCAATACCCTGTATGGGGAAATGGGGGAGTGGGGAGGGAGTCAGGGAAAGCCCACTAAATGCTTTGTGTGTGTGTGTGTCTGTGTGTGTGTGTGTGTGTGTGTGTGTGTGTGTGTGTATTTCACCTTTTTCCTAAACCATGAAACAAACCTTCAAATTTTCACCATTATATAACTTAACTTAAAACTGAAATTACCCTTTTTAAAAAGGTGTGTGTGGTGCTGAGAAGAGAACTCACCAGTATTCTACCTCATGGCTGTACCCCTCAGACATATTTTATCCTTTTATTTTGAAACAGGGTCTCACTAAGTTGAGAAGGCTGGCTGCAAACCTGCAATCCTCCTGTCTCTGCCTCCCAAGTTTGGAGGTTACAAGCGCATGCCACCATGCCTGGCTAAAACTGTTCTTTTTAATGGTGTACACATTTATGCATTTGGACATGGTATTGCATACTATAATCCCTGTACTTTGGGAGGCTGAGACAGGAGGATCGCAGACTGGAGGCCAGCCTCAGCAATTTAGGGAGACCCTCAGCACCTGCACCTTAGAAAAGTTCTATTCCCAGGTTAAGAGAAGGAACATATGCCCCAACTCTGGCCTCACCATTCCCCATTCTCCTTACCTAATTCTTGATTTTTCCTTTTTCATAGAATTATGGTTAACCCTCTAAAATTCTCTCTTTATATCTTACCTGTATCTATATCCATATATCGTATTATGTAGTTTATTATTTACTGCTAGAAATGTAAGTCCTGTAAAGCCATGGATCACTGTCATATTTGCAGGAGTTTACCAAGTTTTAAGAAAACTGTCCAGCACAAGTAGATAATTAATTAACATGCTAGAAGGAAGGAAGGGAGATATTTTCTCTTGTGCAAATTTGATCTGTAAACAATTTACATGGATGTGCAGATGCGTCACTTTCTAAACAAATTTGCCTAAAGTAGACAGTTGTGGATTCTAGAGCTGTATAATAAGTGATGTGTGCTTCCATGAGAAATGACTAGCTGTCTCCTCACAAAGGAAGAAAAGAATGAGGCTTTTCGGTACCACTAGATGATTTTGTTCCCACTCACTCTTTTTAAAAACTGCGTGTTTATTTGTGGCAAATTGGTCCCATCATGCCAAGTTAGATTAAAAAATTTCCCATGCTGAATGGCAAAACTTTCTAAACATTAAATCACAGGACAGACTAGGCATAATCTGATGACAAGAATATAAAAGAAGTCAAAAGGGAGAAGTAGAAATGAAGAGGAGTGGTCAAGTATGGTAGTGCATGCTTGTAATCCCAGTCCTTGGGAGGCTGAGACAGGAGAATTGCAGGTTAGAGGTTAGCCCCAGCAACTTATCAAGGCTGTCAGCAATTTAGCAAAATCTTGTCTCAAAATAATATAAAGGGCTGGAGGTGTAGCTTAGAGGTAGAATGCCCTTGGGTTCAGTCTCAAGTACCCCCCAACACACACACACACACACACACACACACACACACACACACACACACACGAAAAAGAGGGAGAAAGAAAAAAAGGAAAGAGGGAGGGAAGGAAGGAAGGAAGGAAAGAAGGAAGGAAGGCAGGCAGGCAATTCATAGGAGTGAGAGTAAACCAAGAGAATCCTAGTGAAGATCCTGGCACGAGATTCTACCTAATAAAATTACTCATCAGGAGAGCTATTGGTAAACTCTACCTAAAAATACAGTATTTATGATATTCCTTTTTCCATTAGTAATGATGTCTTATCTTGACTGCAATAGGAGTGAGTATAAAATGAATTACAATGTGAATCCAAGTTAAAAAACATGCATGCCCTCATTTAGAAAAGAACTGATGTCCCAAACCGGTATTCTCAAATGTGATGTGGAAGGGAAAGCATCCGTGGGAGAATCAAGTTCTATTCCCTAGGGACAGACAGACTATTGCAATTCTCTCCTCCCTTTTTGAAAGGCCTCCATTCTCTGTCTGATAAGGAAACCACCTCTATGGCACCAGCTGACAGCAAAGAAGCAAAGTCAATGTCTCCTTAGAAACATCACATAGAAAGTGACCTGGCAAGTAGATGCAAGACTAGCAGAGTCATGGTAGCCCAGGGCCTGCTGTCATGCTTAATACACTCTGTTCAGGCTGCTTTCTGCAGGGACATAGTGAAGACCAAATGAAGACTGCAAAGCACTTCTGTCTGGAATGCAACAAGCACCTTCTCTCTTGGCTTCTCTCTGTTTTACATGGCTTTAAGGAAGCTCAAATGATCCCCTTACAGAAGGCGGTGGGGGGGGGGAAGGGGAAGGGATATGCATGAGAATCAATATTTGTAAATGAAACAGCACAGTCCTCTTCCTACTCTGAGTAATAGAATCTCCCTGTTCACCTCGAGCTCCTGAGCAAATACAGGATCATCCAACTGTGGTTTTTATATATCTCTAAACTCTTTACTTGACTTGCTAATGTGGGCTCAAATTCTTCAGCATCATCTATTTTATAAGGATTAGATTTCATATCTGAAATCTAGGGAATGGTAGAATATGATCGTTAAGGGGAATGGGAGCTGCTCTGCTTTCACAGAAGAGAGATACCATGATTTAGAAACTGTGAAAAGTAGTAAAGTGTGGGGAGGGGGCCGGAGTAAAGGAGCAAAGTGCACACAAAATAGGCAAATCCTTCGATGTGAGTTTAAGGGAGTTGTATCATTACCAAATGAAGTCCATTTATATGATTCTCATTCTCAGTGTTCAGACATTTACAAGTAAACTACTAAATATAATAGATTACAAGTTCGCTGAATCAGAAGAATCCCAGCTTTTGGTATGATTAAGTTTTAATTGTATTTCTCCTTCGGGATCACTAGTAGCTAATAAGCTCATGAAAATAGGTCTTTAAATAGCAGGAGCAGTAAAAGTCTCTCTGTGCACTATATTTTGATATGCTTGGCTGCCTAAGGTATTCGGCTGCCTGTAGTCTCCAGTGTTCAGTTTTCATATCAATGGAATATCTAAATAATACTCAAAAAATCCTGAGTTTGAAATGAGGTGATATAACTCAGTTTATACCCAGACTTTTCTTTAGACTAATCAATAGGCTGTTTTATAAAAATACTGTTACATCTTATTTACAAGAAACACCAATTTAGAAGAGATGAAGGTACAAAGACATATGTCTCATTATTTTAAATTAACATATAGACAAAAATTCCTTCTGTTCTGCCACATCTTTCAGTGTTATAAAATACAGAGGACACACACACACACACACACACACACACACACACACAGGTACTTTGGTGTATGACAATTCTGCCTTTCTAGTATGTTCGATGTATTTCAGAAATAACACAAGCTAATATTTTTGTCATATTATAAGGATATCATCAAAGAAAATATCAAATCTGCTATTTATTTATTTTCAGATTTTGGGGTACTAGGTATTAAACCCAAGGATATTCTACCTCTGAGCTATACCTCCAGCTCTATTTTATTTTTTTTTATTTTGAAATAGGATCTCACTAAGTGGCAAAGGGCCTCATTAAGTTGCGGAGCTGACCTTGAACATGTGATCCTCCTGTCTCAGCCTCCCAAGTACTGGGATTACCAGAGTATGCCACCATATCCAGCTAAGGTTCACTATTTTTAAAGCAAAGATCAGTGTGATAAATATGTAAGCTATTTTCTGATAGCAATCTTAATTCAATGGGCATGTGTAGGGGGGCATTAATATAATTTGCCAAATTGCTCATTTTCCCAGAAGACACACAACTATGGAAGGAAAATCATTAATAATATTTAAGTTTCTTTTGAAGTAACACTACTTCTTAGAACCATCCCAGTTATATTTCTGGACAAATTGGCAATGGTGGAGCTATAAAATCAGAACTATCATTGCTTCTTTGGCTGCAAGTAAACTAACTTGAGTCAGAGTTCTTATTGTCCCAAATCTATCTCTGTCTTTCTTCTTTCCTCAAAACCTTCTAGAGATGACCTATTCTTGCAGATAAAGTCAAGTTCCTTATTAGAGTACTTACTACCAATTATTAGTTTATTTGAGTCTAGTTTTAGTCTAATTTCTTTCTTTCTTTTTCTTTCTCTTTCTCTCTCTCCCCCTGTACTAGGGATTGAACTCAGGGAAGTTCTATCCCTGAACTACACATCCAGACTTTTTAAATTTAAATTTTGAAACAGGGTCTTGGTAAATTGCTGAGTGTCTCACTAAATTGCAGAGGTTGGCCTTGAACCTTTGAGATCCTCTTGTCTTGGTATTATGGTTAGACACAGAATGTCCCCTGAAGAACTCCAGCATCAATGTTCAGATCTGATATAATTAAGTCAGTAGGATTATAACTCATCAGTAGATAAATCCATTGTAATGGATTTTCCGGGTGGTAACACAGGTGAGTGTGGCTGGAGGAGGTGGGTCCCAAGCACTATGCTTGTAGCTTTGAATCCTCTTGTTTGCTCTTTTGCTTCCACTCTTCAAGATGTAGAGCAGAGCCTTGCTCTCTCCCTCTTTCTGCTTCCCATCGCATGCCCTGAGCTCTGCAGATCAGACTGACATAGACTGAACTCTGAAATCTCCAAAACTATGAGCAAATAAATATGCCTTCCTCTAAGTTGTCAGTAGTCGGTTTATTGGGTCACAGTGGTGAGAATGCTGAGTGGGACTCTTGGCCTCCCAAGTTCTAGGATGACGGGCATGCACCTCCACTCCCGGCTACTTTCCTCTCTTGTTTCTCTTTCTGAAGCCACCTTCTTTGATCTAAGATTATTGAGCTCCATATGATAGAATTGTATAAAGTTTCTCTTCTTTGAGCCTTCATATTTTTTTATTTGGGAAAAATGTCTAATAAAGTTCTATTCAAATTTTCGTGCTAATTGCAGTCAGTATTTCTTCCAGCAGGCTTTCCAAATGGCCCTTGTCATGGATATGAAGTTCCCTCTCTTCCTGCATGGGTTACACTTGCTGTGATGAACACATTGCAATATAACAGGTATAGATAGAGTGTAGGGTATCTTAAAGGAAAGCATTATGCAGATGGTCCCCAGTTTATTATGACTTAACTCAGTAAGTTTTTTACTTTATGATGGTATGAAGGTAATACATAGTCTGAAAAAACTGTAGTTTGAATTTTGAATCTTTCTCCTTTCCCAGCAAGCAATATACAGTAAGATACTCTCTCAAGATGCTAAGCCCTAGTAGTGATCTGACACCCCCAGTCTGCCACATGACCACGGGGGGAACAACTGACACTCTACTCTGGACTGTGTTTTATGAGGTCAGGTGTATTAAATGCATTTTCTTTCTTCTTCTGTTTTTTTTTTTTTTTTTTTTTTTTTTTTTTAATTACTATTGAGGACTGAACCTAGCAACATTCTACCTCTGAGCTACACCCTCAGCCTTATTTTTTTTTTAAATTTTTTTAAGTTGCTGAGGGCCTCACTACACTACTGAGACTGGCCTCAAACCTCCCAAGTACTGAAATTACAGGCATGTGTCATCACACCTGGCTTGCATTTTCAACTCAAGATATATTCAACTCAGTGGGTTTATGGGGACTAACATCATCATAAATATAGGATCACCTGTATTCAGAGAATTATCTTTTAATCCACAGCACCTACCCTTGTACTTACTTCACAGTAGCACATCTAGATTTACCTGCTAGATTTAATTAAGTAATATAGTTTTAGGAGTTCTACAAGCCTAAAATGGATATTGAGAAAAATCTTCCTATAAATATTGGTACCAATGAAATACATATGAACTGATATTTCCACAGAGGAAATTCAACTTGTGGATGGCCACATGTATGCTTGGAAATAAGTAAGAAATGGAACTTGATTCACTGTGCAGAACTTGAAGTTAAGAACTTTCAGTGTCACCTCTCTCTATTATATAACAAATATAACTTTTATTATTATTTTTTAACAGTGCCCTTTAAGGGTTTATTGCCCCTCGGCTAAAATACAGTGGAAAGGATGTTCTTATGGTATTTTTGACCTGACATGAAGTATGTGTCAACAGAATCCCTGCTAAAAGTAGCTCTCCTAGGATTCCCTCCCAATTTTGAGAAGGCAAGAGGTCCAGATGAGCATCTCAACACTGAGCCTTTGGAGGTTAGCTCATCATTACTCTATTTCCTGCCCCAATCATTTTTAGGCTGCAACTGTCACTTCATTGATCATATCCCTTTGGCCACAAAATCAATAGCATTGAGTACCAAGAGAAAACATTTGTTATAAAAACGTAACCACAACCGAGCAAAAATATTTCAAAGCACATTAACCGTGGAATGATTCCTTAAGTTTATTTTGGTTAACAGGGATAATTTAAAGTGGAAAGATGGCTCAAGAGAGAGATTATCCACAGTTTTATAGATTTGCCAACTTCTCTCTACTTAGGAACCCTAATTTCCCACATGCTCTCTGCTCTCCCTGGTGACTGTCTGTGGTTTAATAACATATGTTGCCTGGAGGGCTGTGGAGAGCTGAAGAAGCATCTGGAAAAGCAGAAGAAGCGTCCAATCTGACATGCGATCATAGGAATTGGAAAAGGAACACTCCATTTTATAGTACTGAAAAGAATTTCAGGGAAAATTCCAAAGCTTCTCAGGTACACAGTAATTCTTGAGATTACTAAAGCATGAAGTGTTCGCAGAATTTATTAGAATAAAACATTTCCTCATCTTAAAATGAAAAACCTCATTTACCCTGAAACTTCATTGTCTTAAAACTTCTTAATCAACTTGCAAATATGCATGCTAATGAAATAGTTATCTCTTTCTCCTTTTTTTTTTTTTTTTTTTGCGGTACTGGGGATTGAACCCAGGGGCATTCTACCTCCGAGCTACACCCCCAATCCTATTTTTTATTCTCTATTTTGAAACAGGGTCTCACTAAGTTGTAGAGGGCCTCACTAGGTAGCTGACACTGGCTGCGAACCCAGATCCTCTGGTTTCAGCCTCCCAAATTCTGGGATTATAAGCCTGCGCCACCACGCCTGGCTCAGTTATCTCTCTTTTAAAAAAGCAAAGGAGCCAGGTGTGGTAGTGCATGCCTATAATCCTAGTACTTGGGTGGTTGAGAAGGGAGGATAGCAAGTTCGAGGACAACTTCAGCAATGTAGTAAGACTTAGCAAGATCCAAACAAAAAATAAAGTCTGGAGGTGTAGCTCAGAGGTAGAATACCCTTGGGTTCAATCCTCAGTAACACACACACACACACACACACACACACACACACACACACACACACAGAGCAAAGGATGGGCAAAGCTTGTTGAATTCCTTACCAAAGACTACTGGATTATATTCTGGCTTACTAATTAAAAATGAAAATCCAGTTTTTATAATCTATCCCAACATACTATTCATTTCAAATGATAGTAAAAATAAAATGAGCTGTCAGCCATGTCTTCAAACAAAAGCCAGACTTACGGATTTCTTAGCTTCTCATTAAGAAATTTGCTTTCTCTTGAATAAAACTCAAAATGATTTTTTAAAAGTTCCTCATAGGTTTGGTTCAAAAATTGTTCAGATTGAATTGCCAGGGGCTAGAAGAAAAAGGCTTTAAGAGATGTGAAGACAAGTTTAATAGATTTTTAATACAAAGGAATAGTGGAAATGCATGCCCTTGGCAGTAAACTATGAGTACATAGATTCTCACATAAAAGTCAAACTGAAGATTCATGGAATTTTTTAGTCAGGCTCAGCAATTTTAGCAAATAAATCCTATACAGAAACATACATGTGCATAGATGGGTACACACACACACACACACACACACACACACACACACACACACACACCATCTCAAATCTGTAAGGGCCAGATACTTAAACTTAGGGGAAAGGGTGCACATTGGTCTTTTTCTACTGACTAGCTGAATATAATACCAACACCTGCAAAGTTAGCTGCCCCCAGAATGCACTGCCGGTAATGCTGGTAATGCTTATCTGGGGAGGTACATCTCTAACTAAGAAGAGCCAATTCAGACCTTTTGCTTAGCTCAGATCTCTTCTCTTCTCTGCAGGGGGTGCCAATTGTGCCAAACAGTGCTGAATTAATTGGGGTTGTTTGGCTCTGTCTCCAGTTAGTTATCAACACACACACACACACACACACACACACACACACGCACACACACAGATGATAGAAAGATAGATAGATAGATAGATAGATATAAATTTAAAAAGAAAAAGAATAAATTACTTTGATATTTCTGTTCCTTTACATTATATATATATATATATATATATATCTCCATCCTATGTTATTTTTAGATATTTAATATACTGACCACTGAAGCTTAGGAGTTTCACACTAGAGAAAACTTCTTGTTTACTATAATTTAGCACTACTTTACCCATTACATATAATTATGGATAGAATCTTGTTAGAATGGTTGATTCTGCATCATTTCATTTAATAAAAACGTATATACAAAGGAATTATAACATGGCATTAATATGGTTATTTTGGAGGGGCTCTTTTTTAGAAGACATCGTTCACATGCACTATAAAAGTTGGTAACGTTCATGCAGAGGGACATTTTGAACAATACTGTTCGTGAAAAATAGATATTATACCTTACGATAGACTTCTTAAACTTAGACTTGTAAAGCCCAAAGACATTTCATTTGACTGGGAAATTTCTATTGATTTAAGAATTCTTCAGGGCTGAAAGTACATTTCAATATATGTTCCAGGTTCCAATTTAGTCTCATTCATACTTTGCAACATGATTTTCATCTTTGTGCCAACATAAAAACCTGTTTTCAATCAGTATTCTTGATATTTCCTACTGTATTTACTTTATTAATTTCTACATCTGACTTTTCTTTCAATATGAAAAGGCTTTCCTAAAAGCCTGCCTTGAGCCTACCTCTTTTATGAAGCTTCCTGTTTCTGGCCCACATGGGTCTCCCCCTCTTTTAAATTCCCAGTTTTCTGAATGCTTTACCAGAAGATGTAGCATCTGGTTACATCTGTGTTCTGATATTTTCTACATCTTCCATGTGTGTTACTCTTGTCTGCTCAAGCAGATGGTAGGAAATTTGAAAATACAAGTAAGAATTTACAGTTCTTTCTTATCCCTTTGAGGATGCTATTAAACACATAGTAGATACTATCTTAAGATTAAAGAGCTCTACCTTAGAAGAGTGTGAGTTTTCTCTTCTTGGAAGTATGTTAGCCTTAGACAATACAACCTCGCCACATTGATTTGACATCTGAAAGGGATCTCATTATCAGATTCATGGTCTGAGATATATGGGATATGATTTAATATAGTTCCTACAATTAGGGCAAGTACTTTATTAGATACTGCAATTACATTTTATCATGTTGATCACAACAGTGCCTTTCTGTATTAAGTATAATAAGTATATTTATAATTTAAAAACCTGACATGCTGAATAATACTGCAAATTTACACAGAAAATGCATAAAATGATATGTTTGTCTTCTGGTTTACATTATTTGTAAGAAATATACTTTTATCTTTAAGTATTTATCCTCTGTTTAAGCAAATCTGTCATCAGTCTACTTTCCTAATATTTTATTCACTATCTGCTTCTAATTTAATGATGGTGAGTGGGGCTATTATCTTGTAAGTGCTATTGTACCTGTGTATTAATTATGATCGTGTCTTTAGCCTCTATAGTAAAATATGGACATTTCCAAAAATGTAAGGAAATACATAGAAGCTATTGTAAAATCCATTAGCAAACGTATACAGATTATAATATCATTCTTAGACCACAAGAACTCTATAACAGCAGAAATATAATATCAAAAAAGATTGATTTTTTTGTATGTTTTGATCAACACATGGCAACTCTCAGATAACTGAAAGATGGAAAAACACTTTTAGTTTGCTGTAAAACAATAGAAAACTTAAGAGAAATGCAGCTCAGAAGTGTTGAGAAGGAAATAGGTCTAGACAAGCATCTCAAAATGAGGTTAGCTCATCATTACTATACCCACTTTGCAACTTGGAAAATAAAACTTTAAGACTATGCTTATCTACTCCATAATTTACACATCTTTTTGTTTAGGGCGTGAGTTGGCTGTAGACTTTTATTTAAATCTACATTTCATTTTTGCAAAAAATAATAATAAAGATAATTTGAAAAATGAATTTGATTTAAATTAGAAACAAACTTAAAATATTTAAAAATGAAAGTAGATATATTTGAGGAGAACTGTGTCTTACAGGAGAAGGGATGTGGCCATCCTATCAGTGTTGATACTAAAGTCTGGAGGGGCCATGTGATTGGCCATTGTTCTTACTTAGCCATGAAGAAACAAACACTGATAAGTTAGGTCACAATCAAAACTTATACAGACAGGAAAAATTGACTGGGTGAAAGATACTGTGCCCAAACTAAATCTTTCATTGGAAAGATGGTCCCATTTAAGCCAAACCAAGTTTGTAATTATATACATTTCTCCCCTTCTTTTTTTTTTTTTTCGGTACTGGGGATTGAACTCAGGGGCATTCACCTCCGAGCTACACCCCCAGCCCTATTTTTTATTCTTTATTTTGAAACCGAGTCTCACTAAGTTGCGGAGTGCCTCACTAGGTAGCTGAGGCTGGCCGCGAACCCGGATCCTCTGGTCTCAGCCTCCCAAATGCTGGGATTACAAGCGTGCGCCACCACACCCGGCTTCCCCCTTTCTTTTTTAACTTTAATCTTAAAGGACTTTAACAGGTTTTGAATATGCTTGGACTAGGGTTCAAAGAATAAAAGACAGTGATACTTGGTTGGAAAATAACTGCAAATATTGACAGTCTTAACGTGTCCTCCAGTATATGTATTTACTATATATAATACATATATAATGCATATATGGTTACTATATATTTGGCATATAATTATACATATATAATGATATGTATAATTACATATATAAAGTAACTCACATATGTAATTATTGTGTATGTGTAACTCTACATAATGTACACAAATTTTATATTTTAAATATATTATATACACACAAGTTAATATAGTTCACAGCTACAGTGGGACTATAAAATGGAACAAGTCCTTTGGAAACTCAGCGGTTTCTTGTAAGGTTAAATGAATGCTCGTAATAGAACAAGCAGTACCATTCCCCGTATTCACCCCAGAAGAATGAAACATATGCTTCCCAAAGACTTGTTATAGGATGTTCATGGAAGCTTTATTCATTATAGCCCCAAACTGCAAACAGCTCAAATGTCTAATCACAGATAAGTGGATAAACAAATTGTACAATACAATAAAATATTACTCAACAATGAAAAGGAATGACCTAAATATAATAACATGGATTAAGGATGAGGTTCAATAAGTTGATTCTTGCTTTTACACTTTATATAAAAGTCATTTTGTATAAATTTTGGTAGGATACATTTACTTATTTGCATATCATTGTACTTTTAAGTAATGGTGATATCTATTTAATCCTGCTAAGATTTTTTTCAAACAGGGTACCAAATTAAATTGCTATAAAAACTTTATAAGATGCCCTTTGCAGAATTATGAAAGAGTAAGAGTAGAAAGTTTAATTGTCTAAATATATATATGTAGTCAATAAGTCATGTTATTCAAGAATACTTAGTATCATTGGAAGTTGCTCAAAATGTGATATTATTGTATATTAACTTGTGTGTTAAAATTAAATACAAATATATGACACACATATGCCTAGAGGAAAGCTCTTAAAAATTTATTGAAGTAGTCACAATTATAAACTCTAGTGATAGAATTAAAATGGCCCTAAATGTTTTATTTTTTCTTATTTTCCAAATAATTTGTAATTAATATCATTGATTTTATAATAAAAGTAAAGAATGCCAATAGTTTTTGACTGTCTATGGAAACGGAGATGATGGATGACACATATTTTGTGTTTTATTTTTAAACCAAATTCATGATTCTTTTTGTGGTTTTCCTTCTTAGGAAAAAAAAAAAGAAGTTGAAAGGAAAATGAAAAAAGTAAAAGTTGTCAAAAAGAACCTAAAAAATCTTCTGAACTGATTTAAATGAAACATAAAATATTACTGATAGAAGCATGCTCTCTCTTATTTCCTTAATTTAATAAACAAATATTAAATAGAAATTAACTATCTAATAACCTCACTAACTCCATAATAACCTCAGAGTGTGACTTGGTTTTGTCTGATTTCTCAGTGCCATCTGTTTTCTGCATCAGCGCCATTGGTCTCATCAAAGGTATATACTGTGAGCTTCAAAATTTCTAGATCCAGTATGCATGTCTGTCTATATCACCTGAATGACATCAAGATGTATGGTTACAATGCACCAATACAAAAGATAAGTAATATTTATCTGGAGCCATTCAGCTGGCAAATGGTCGTTATTTATTCTCTAGTCACTCCTGCACCTTAGAAATAACCATTAAGGAAGCTAGGGGAGAGTTCTGTAAGATTCGATCTTCCTACAAGTCAACTAATTGTCTTTGGTGACTATCTTCATTCAATATGAGGTGCTACTCCATTCCCCTTCAACAGTCCTTTGCTTATTTGGGATTACATTGTG
Organism: Graphiurus murinus; assembly: GCA_004027655.1. Classification (NCBI taxonomy): domain Eukaryota; kingdom Metazoa; phylum Chordata; class Mammalia; order Rodentia; family Gliridae; genus Graphiurus; species Graphiurus murinus. The sequence goes on from PVLC010001444.1 coordinate 68,087, forward strand.
GACACCGGTTATTTAGAACTTTTGAGTGATGTCAGTTGTGCATATGACTGCCTAAACTAGTATGCACTTAATTTCTTACAAGCAACATGTATATTTGCAGAATTTTGGAACTTGGGATTTTGTTTCAATTACCATCCAAAAGTTTTACATTTAGAACCACATCTGGTTCTAGAAGACCCATTATGATGGTTTCTTTTCCTAGTGGTTTCATGATGTTTTGAAATTAATACATATAATTAAGTAAAGAAAAGAAACTGATAGCCCAAATTGAAGCCAAAAACTGGAAAATACTTTGTAGGTTTGTAGTGATATGCTTAAAGCTCTCCTAATATATGACATTTTCTCTGAACTATTTCTTATTTGGATTACAAAAGAAAGACAATCTTTGCATAAACTCATATCCTATAGATTAGAGCATTTCATTAAGAGTTCAATAGTTATGTTTCTTCATCTATCTATTATCTATTCCTACGGATAAGTATTCTTACTTATTTAGCCATGGCATTATTAAAGAAAATATTTGAGACAGATAAAACGATGTACAGAAAATTTTAAGTAACATTATATGGAATGTCTCTAATGCACTATGACTGTACTACATGCATTGTGTCTGCAGCTGTCTACACAAACTAATGTTTTGGGTATAATGAATACTAATGCCTTCTGGAGGTAATTGTCCTATTATATTCAGAGTTCAGTAGTTAGGTTTATTAATATTATGTGGTACAATGTTTTTAGCTAGGCAATCAAGTTTTCTTCAAAGTGAGCTACTTCAGGTTACAGTGTTTATTGACTATCTGAATTGCAATTATGAAAATATCATTGAATTTTCAGTGTTCCTGTGGTTAAAATATTCACTTACTGCAGAGTTGAGCTTCTACTACAAAAAGCTTAAAGCTACTGACCCTCATTTAGCAGAGTTCGATTTGGAGAATGTGTATTCTTTCCCACAGCTTCTGCAATTATCAAGGCAAAACATTCTATTAGGTTCTTTAATCAATGTTTGTTTTCTACTTTCAGAAGCAGCCAGCCAAGAGAGGATATTTAGCACCTGTAAGGATAATTTTAGGCTGTATTTGATTCTTATGATTCCTGTATTTTTTTATGACAAGGGCTACATAAATTTTCTGGCTCTTCCCCTGGGAGTACTTGACCCTAAGAGCTTAACTCAAAGAGTGATGGAAATGAGAGATGAAGACATTGAAGGAGTACCTTGGTTTCTCCTCCTGACCATGTAACTCTGATCCCTGCACTCCTGCAATTAGCTGGGATGGATCTAAAGCCTTGTTGCTTCTAGATATGACTATAGGTACTTTTAGTCTCATCTTATGCCCTTTGCTTTGTGTGTCCTTTGAACATTTACAGTTGTGAGAATTTCAGTTAGTGATGGTGAAAAATAATAGCCTCCCTAGTTCCAGCATTGGTAGTTTAGAATCCATTTATTGCAAAGTCTTTCAACTATCACTGACTCAATTAAAATTAAATGTCTATGTTTTCTGTTATTTATTTATTTATTTATTTATTTATTTATTTATTTATTTATGGTTGGGCCTTAGTCTTTGGATTTAATTTCTCTGCATTAGTAAGAAGGTAGTCTAAACATTAATTTTCCCTCTTTATTCTTGGCAAATTGGGAATGGAGGCAAAGATGGATAAGTTAAGTCAACTTTCCAGAGTAAATGTCCAGTGCTTATTGATAACAGAGTTGCAGATTAAAGTCTTAGTAACTGTATAGTCCCTAGTACTTTGTCTTTGATTTCAGGAAAAGTAATGCAAAAACATCATTTTAGGTACTTCAGAAAGACTCTTGATCCATAGTCCCTATAATTTATTTTACAAATTTCTTTCAATAAAAGGGAGAAATAATAATTTCTATCGCCTTAAGGTATAGGAGAGCAAGGGAATAAAATAGTGAACATAGTTGAGGTTGTCAGAAAAGCATCTATGAAAATATTTTAAAAGTCACAATAAAAGTTTTGTTATATGATATCAAAGATGTATGAACATCTTTATTCCATGGAGTGTTTACTTCTCAATTGAAGGGACAGTCATAATAAGGAAAATAAATGTAAGATATAAGTAAGAAGAGGGGAAAAGAATAAACAATGTACCGCAGAAATATTAGTTGACTGCAGGTTTGCATGTACTTGCTTTTATATGGCCTCCCTAACAACCATTTGAACCAGTTTTTATCATTAGTTTATATAGAAGAGAAAGTAGAGGCTCTAAGAAGTTAAAAGTAGAACTGTCCAATAGAAATTTCTGCAGTGAGGTAAATGTTCTATAAATCTCTACTTTTCAATATGGTAGCCACTGGCTACAGTGACTGTTGAGTATCTGAAATGTGATTTCTTGCATTTGAGAGAGATTAACTTTAAATTATATCTGATTTCGATTAAAAATTTAAATTTAAGTAGTTATATGGTAGCTACTAGCCTCCATGTTGGACAGTACTGGTTTAAGAATTTTAAGGGCAAGAGAATATTGCAGCTGTAAAGAAATCCTGGACAGGGGAATGTGGGTAGCATATTGCTTTTGTTTTTGTTTTGTTTTGCTTTTATAATTGAATATCAAAGGACATTAAGCATGAATGCTGATCTTTTTAGGTCTGATGGTACATAGTCTCACTTACTTAAAATTGTAGATTCTGTTTTTATTTATTTATTTATTTAATTATTTATTTATTTAATTATTTATTTATTTATTTTTTGGTACTGGGGATTGAACTCAGGGGCATTCTCCCTCTGAGCTATACCCCCAGCCCTATTTTTTTAATTCTTTATTTTGAAACAGTGTTTCACTAAGTTGCAGAGTGTCTTACTAGGTAGATGAGGCTGGCCACAAACTTGGGTCCTCCTGTCTCAGCCTTCCAAATACTGGGATTACTAGTGTGTGACACCATGCCCGGCTTCGATTCCGTTTTTAAATGAATATGCCAATTCGTTTTTTGCCATCTTAAGGTAGTTTCTATTCATTTTTTCCAAAGTTCTGTTTGCATTCTTTTACTTCTTAAAGTAATTCCAACTGAGTTTAAAAAAACAAAAAGAAAACTTAAATTCATTTATTTAGTTTTATGGTTTGTAAGATGAAGGGTTTTAGAGCAGAAAATATTAAATCATCTAAATAAAAAAGTGTATAAATCTGCATTACTGTTATTTCCTGTTTTATTGGAAGGGATCTAGTTTCCCCAGGCTACAAAAAAAAAAAAAAAAAAAAAAAAAAAAAAAAAAAAAAAAAAAAAAAAAAAAAAAAAAAAAAAAAAAAAAAAAAAAAAAAAAAAAAAAAAAAAAAAAAAAAAAAAAAAAGAGGCAAGTAGAAAAATGATCTGTCTCCAAAGAGAATAGGTCTAAAACTCTACCTGGTACCTTGGGCAAACTATAGCTGGGAATGGAGCCAGCTCCTCCCTAATTCTCATTTGTCAGCCTAAGTATATTTGTGAGTAAGAAATATTGCTTATACTCACTCTACTCAAATTTTTTGGATACCAAATTTGATTATGAAATCTGTTTTATAAATTGGCATTCAGAAAAACTCTAAGCATTTGATATTATATAATAGTTCATTTTGAATGATTCACTATTAAACCTGATCATTTGGAATTGTTTTTAAAAATATTGGGGTTTACTGTCACAGGATGGAAATGCTGGCTAACAAGGACAAAAAAACTGGTAGAATAAGATCCCTAGGTAATCAAGAAAGGGTGCGCTCCGGATCATGGAAGGTCACATGAACAAATTTACCAGGAGAGAAGGAAAAATAAAAAAGATAGGAAGTGGATAAGTGGATAGAAAGGGAAGGGAAGAGAAAATGGGGTAGAGGAAGGAAGAGGAGAAAGAGGGAAGATAAGAGAAAAAAGCAAGAAAGAAGAGGGCTGAAAACAGAACCTTTTGAAAAGCACATATATTAGTTGAGAAGAAAAGGGTGTCATTTTTAGGTCAGTCTTTCAAATAGGAGATTAAATTATCAGTTATGTATAAAGGGATTAAAGGAAGAGTTGGGGGCCTGAGCTAAATAATAAAGCTAAAGTATTAATTAAATGATATACTTTATAAACTATTGCTCAAAATCACTTTCTAATAAATAATAATATATAAATAAATGTTTAGGTTCACCCAAATAAATACATCAAATAAGTGTCAGGTAAGATCATGTTGTTTGCAAAAATCCTGCAACATCAAAATGATTCTTTAGTTCTTGGTTCAGGCAATAAAGGTATAAAATGTAATGTTTAGAATTTAAAAATAGTCCAAAATTTTAATATAAATTAGCATAAATTAAATTAATCTGTAAGTAGTACTACAGTAATCTGATAAAAATAGACATAGAGACTACTCAAATTATTTTGGAATACGAAGAACTACATTTTAAATAAAAAATTGCCAAATGGTAAAAAATTTAAGATACTTAAAGAGAAATTTTCTAAAACAACATCGATTTTTAAAAACTAGTTTGGGGCATATTTGAATAATATAAGAGACAATTTTGTGCATATTTTAATGCTTTTGATCTGTTTCTAAATTATATTTTAAATCTATAATTGATTAAATTCACTTACTCAGAATAATTTGGTAATCAATCTATTGAATAGTATGCTTAAAAGAGAATTACTACTTACTGCACACATTATTATATACTTAAGACATGAACTTTGAAATAATACTGACATCACAGTATTGTATTCATACCTAGAGAAATTAACTTTTAAATTTTTCCCTATTCACATACTTTTGAGTTTGTTGATGATTTTAAAGGTACTTTGAGATCCTATCTTATAACAAAGGCATTTTCTGTACTGCACTCTACACTGAATTTCAAGCTTGTACTTTATCAGAACTTTCTCTTCCAATACAATGTCATGAGGACGCATAGCATGCAATATAGATAGAAACCAGTTCAGAGTGAGGAACCTGGGCACATTGGGCTTTACCTCTCAGTCCCTTTAACCTCTTCTTCCTCATGGCGGCCGAGGATATTTTGGGGTGTCCCTAGTTTTCTGAGAACAACTTGAAAACCACCATCTAGATGCCCAGGCACATATTTTTCTCTTGTCAGTTTTTACCAAATTGATGCTATTTTCTTAATGATTATTTCTGTCATATAAAATCAGAATATACAGCCAGGTGAGGACAAGAGGATTGTAGGTTCAAGAGCAGCCTCAGAAACTTAGTGAGACACTTAGCAACTAGGGAGACCCTGTTTAAAAATAAAATAAAATAATAAAATAGGGCTGGGAGCTGGGCGTGGCGGTGCATGCTTCTAACCCCAGTACTTGGGAGGCTGAGACTGGAGGATCTGGGTTTGCAGCCAGCCTTAGCTACTTAGTGAGGCCCTCTGCAACTTAGTGAGACCCTGTTTCAAAATAAAGAATAAAAAATAGGACTGGAGGTATAGCTCGGAGGTAGAATGTCCCTGGATTCAATCTCCAGTACAAAAAAAAAAAAAAAAAAAAAAAAGAATAAAGAAAAACAATATATGATCTGAAGAGGACAAGATATTGGGTTCTTGTTTTCCTTCTTAAAATGTGATTCGGACTGAAGAATTAGCTTTCATAATCAATTTTAAAGCATGTTTTATTTTTGTATAGCTATAATTTTGATTAAATGTGGACTTACAAAAGGAAAAAGTGAAGACGCCTCTTATTTCATTTTCTATAGTAAGAGTTTAACAGTGACAGCTTTTTCTGAACTAATGTTTAAAAATATTATATGGAAGTGACTGGTTTAATTTATCACAGAGAACCAGTGTGTGACTTCTTTCTGCTTTTACTCCATGAATGTTTGTCAGAAATACGGAAGTGAGATGGCCCATCTGTGAACAGAGAAGCACTTACACCATTTGAGTCTTCGGTGTGTACTTCTGGCAAAGGCCTCGGAATGTGTGATAGAAATTCAACAACGTTGATGCTGAGTGCGCAATCATTTGCTTCCATTTGTCCCTGTGGTTGGCATGGATTAATAGGCCAAGGCAGGAGATGGGCACAGCGCAAATTGAAAATAATGGAGCATTTTGCACCAAAGGAGTCAGAGGATAAGAACTACAATGGGCAGACCAGGAAACGGTGAGCAGGCTGCAGGCGGTGCAGTGTGTCAGCAAGAGGCTAAAGCAGCTTTGGGACAGTTACAGCTCAGCACATCCACCTCTAATAAAGTCAGGGCCCGCCTGCTGTGTGCCATTTTGCAGTGAGTCCTCAGAAGCTTTTACATGATGGTCTAATTTTGGATTCTGCACAAAACTCATGCACCATATCTACTAATGTGACACTCATTAACATTTTAGGAGAGATGATGTGAGCATTCAGTTGCACAGGAAAAACTGCAATTAACATCCAAAATGTGAACTCACTATAAGCAATAGATAAGTTATTTTGCATTGTAGACTATAAATCCCAAGACTAGGTTGTCCAAGGACAGCCAAAGGAGAGGGGAGAGTAATGTAAAGAAATCTATGCACATTTGAGGGCAAGCTATGTCTTAGGTAAGTGTTTTATCCTAATGGAAAAATTAGGGTTGGTAGGAATTAAATTTGGAAAGACTTTTCAAAGACTATGAATCAATCAGTTTGGCAGCATTGCCCCCCAAAGGAGAGTGACTGGTCAATCTGAGTATTAAGGACCATCAGAGCTGTGGTGTATCATGAAAAATATGGTGAACCAGCATATCCACTTCTACCTGTGATCTCCAGCTCTCCAAACTGTAAACTCCGTAAGAGAATGGATTGGGTCCATGGAATATCTGTAATGCTTGGCTCCAGGTTGAACATTGCTTATCCTAAATGCTTGAGACTAGATGCATTTCAGATGTGGGATTTTTTGGATTGGGGAAAATTTGCATACACTTTACCAGGTACTCTACAAGTTTTGGATTTTGCAGCTTTTCGGACTTGGGATATTAAAAATATGCATGTTTGACCTGTTTCACTATTTCTTGTAACTATTTAAGAAATATTTGTTGAATGAAAGAATGACTTACATCAAAATGATGTATGATATGAAATTATAGGTATTTTGGAAGAAAGAAAATGAAAAAAATGAGAGTTACTGGAATTTAGCACATCCAATATAATTTAGTGAGAAAAAGAAGAGTAAACTTCAAGTAAGAATTTCCTTACATGAGATTATTCTTCACTGGGAATAGGCAGGAAGATCTGGGTGATTTCTCAGATCTCTTCTACTCTATGAATTTATAGTTCAATAATTTAGTAAAAGTTGAAAAGTGAGGAATTTCCAGCTGGTCTTCATTCCCACTTAGTCACCCTTACTGGTGGGACTGCACTGTGTACATCTGTGGGTCAGTGTGGGGCAAGAGGAAGAGGCTTTAATAGGAGTGGAAACTTTTCCATTAAACCTTAAAAAATTACTGAGATCAAAGAGTATTAAAACTGGAATGTATCTCTTTAACAGGTGTGAAACTATACACATACACAAAATCCTTTATGTGAGAAATGAAAACAATATTTCAAAACTGTAAAAAAATTCCAGCTGAAATATTTTAACATCAGATAAGGTCTACAGGGTATATGGTATATTTTAAATAGGTTTTAATAAACATTTAGTATTATAGATCCATAATGTGAAAGCATTTTTTGTTAATTTTGTGCAAATTCATAGTTAATGCCATTAAAACTCTTAATGAGCAGTTCTAGTGTGCAAATGCCTGCTAAGATTAATACACAAAATCCTGATATCTCTCAACTGTCTCATTAACATGATAACAGGCCCAAAGGAGTTTCAAATCCCTTAACACAAAAAAGACATATTTTCTCCCATTTTTTGTTCATACCACCATAAAAATGGAAATTAAACTACATAAAAAATCTTCCAAAAATATCAAGGGTCCAATCCAAATTCATAAAATACTTTTTTTTTAATATTAAACTACACAAGCCTTGTTCAAATGCTACTAAGGAACTGACTTATATACACAAAAAACCAAGAGGAACCTACAATTAGTTTATATTTTATCCCAAAGCCCAAACATTCAGGGCTATTGAAGAAATTGAGAAAAACTGAATTGTCTAGTATATTAAGCTATTTTTTTTTCCTGTGGAAACTAAGTACCGTGTATGGGTTAAAGATGGACTTTTGAAAAAATCTAATTGTGCATCTGCTTTCAAGGATTTAAGTCCAAGCCATGCATAGTGTTATTGCACTGAATCCTTTTGTGGTCTAATAAGGAAGAAAATAAAAACAAATTATCCTCTTTGTTATGGAGGATATGCTTTACAGTATCACTGCATGGTGACAACTTCTTGTCCTCCTGTCACTGCCTGTCCTTTAGACCATACTGCAGAAAAGCAATTTTCTGCCTCAAAAGCACTCTATTTTTTTAAAGTTTGTCTCTGGGCAATTTTCAGGTCTACTAGAGCTGCACAACTGTATACAGATGAGAAAGACCCCAAATAGGGCAATTTATTTGATTCCTCCTCTTCAAAACATTTAGCTGAGATTGCATATCCAACAGAGAAAACCCCAAAATAATATTCAGTAGTGACCCACAGTGACATATATCCTTTTTGTAAATTTGCATTAAACATAGTTTCCAAATAACATAGACATCCCAGAGTTGCCTTTTGTTTAATGTAAACCTTTAACACTAAACTTTCCTTAGAATATTAAAAAAAAACTATTTTCTACTGAAAAAGGGTAAATCTCTAGAAATAGGTAGCTAAATACAGTGTGTGAAATTTTTAGGTGAAGAATTACTTTATTTTAAGTGGTCTGCTCATTTGAATCAGCAGTTTGGTTTTGCTGGTTGAAGAGTAAAAGGCATCTTTGATGTAAAAATGTATTCTGCCAATGTTCAGCTGCTGATAATTTCACACTTATCAATGCCCGGTGTTCGCATGACCATAACAGCCTCCTGATGTAACACAGCCCTAACACAGTATGGAATGTTGCACATTGGTCTTTTACCCCAGTCGGGAAACAAGTTTACCTATAATAGTGTCTGCATAGAGGAATGATTTAAGAGTTGTCAGACTTTAGATCTCACACTTGCTGATGCATTTTTTTAAAGGAAAGTCTCTCTTTTTTTTTTTTTATAAATCGTTAATCCTTTTAATGCTGAATTATTTTCTTCAATTTATCATTAGTTTCTAGTGGAACAAGAAATGCTTGCTTTTATTGAATATGATAGTGTACAGTATTCATTATAAAGTAAGCAATATTGAACATGTTCCTGCTAAGCAGAAAATTCCCATGCCCCAAATTTAGGATTTTTTAATTAGATAATAGTCACAAATAGAAAAAGCAAATTTGCTGGGTCTGTTGTTTTCTTTTTTCTACTCCTGTGCATGTGTGTGTGCATGTGTGTATGTGTGTGTGTGTGTGTGTGTGTGTGTGTGTGTGATAATTTGCATCATTGTTCTCAATTCTTTTTCTTGCCCTTTAATTTCTCTCTGATTCTGTATATGTGAGCAACTTGAACAAATCTAGAGTTAGCTGTTTATGCACTCTTAGTCTTATAATAAGTAGCCAAATGAAAAGTAAAAGAAACCCAGTGGATATTATATACTCAGAGAAACATAAAATACCTCTAGTACACGTGAAGTCATTCCAAGCTCCGTAATGGTTTTTGTTATTTTTAGCATAACCTAAATGTCTTGTTAAATTTTCACTTGCGCCATAAAATTATCTGGTGGGTAGATCCCTGAGCCTAATTCCTCATCACATGTGGGTTATTAGAGGCCTTTTCTTGTACTGCCCCCAATTCTTCTCAGAAGACTGCTTTTCCAACTTCATCTAGTCCAGCCTGTGCCCTTGTTGCTGGAAAGAAACTAACCTTCAGGGAGGTCTCTGACGACCTCATTACAACTCAACCCAAGGGCCAGTGATCCTCAAACCTCGTCTTCCCTCAACCTCTTCGCAGCATTTGTCACATTCCACCATCTCCTGTTTCTCAAAATGCTTTCTGGTTTCAGTTCCCTACTCCTCCTTAGTTGGGTCTGGTTGCCTTCATTGTCTACCATATCTTTACTCTGGCCATTGTTCTTACTAACTCTAGGTATAAGTCTATAATTTATTCTCTCTGTCTCTCTGTCTCTTTCTCTCTCTCTCCCCCCTCCCTCTCTTCTCTCTCTCTCCCTCCTCCCTCTCTTCCCCCCCCCTCCCCATCCCCAGACGTCTCACCTGTACCCAGGTATTTAAATCTGAACCATAATCTGTTCATCATTTTCACCATCATACTGGGATGTGCTAAGATACGCTATTTCTAAGTAGATAACATCCATCCTCATACCTTTGTTGGTTTTCCTGTCTCCCTAGATATGTGCAGATTAAGTGTCACTACTTTGGCTGGACTTCAATTGCCCGTTTCTAAAATTGTGTGTTTCTAATGAGCCACAAAATTCTTTAATTCTAGGCAAGCCTCGTGAGTCATGTATGTACACATTTGTTCTACTTTTAACATGACACTCTCTCCTTGTTTTAGGTTTTTATTATTAGCACCCCTCAACAACTACACTTGAAGCTTTTCTTCCATCAGAGTTTATTCAAGGGCAATCAGGTTGCTATATCTCACTGCAATAATCCATGGATCTAAAGCTCCAACCCACAGCATCTAAAACTACTACCCTCCAAATTTATACGCTATGTAAGATCTGTCACTAAAATCATCTTTTATATCTTTTTTGTTTTTAGAGAAATTTTAAATTTTGATATAAAAATATGTTGGTAAGTACTTAAAAGTCACACGGTGCTGCATCAATTTATAATAGAATACTATTGAAATAAAATTATATAATGCCTGTATTTATAGATCTCAGTAGTCTTCCATGATAACTAAAGAAGAGAGAGCATGAACCATTTGAGTCTATATAGATGTATGAGCTCACTTTAGCTGTGGTTCTGATCTTTCTCCCCTCTATATGCCTTTGAACAGAAGTAATAGCTTTTTTTTTTTTAATAACATGGTAAAATTGACTGATCTGAGCATGTCTTCTCTTTCATTTTCTACCTATCCCTTAGAAAAGCGATCAACTAGTTATGAGCTAGTAGAACAATAAAGACAAAGAAGGGTCATAGATAAATCACAACTTGAATAACTGAGAAGTACTTGGCTAATCAATATAGATTAAAACATAGTTGGCCTCAAGTGACACAGAAAATTAAAAGGAAGGGGTGACCAATTTTCATTAGGATATTCTCTTTAAGTAAATAAAATATCCAAAGACGGTGCAGGAAAATACATTGGGAATTATCTTTACTTCTGATTTGACTTCACAATACCTAATTATGCAAGTTACTACCCCACTATGGATCTTCTAAATGATAGAAAACATTTCATGTAGTGGCTGGTGCTATCAGTCAGGCCTCAGTGGTCATAAAGCCCTGACAGTTTAAGGCCCAACTAGAGGAGGCTGCAGGATTCGTTTGGGTTTCTTTAAAAGTAATGCGGTAGTGGTGTCAATCAGACGTTATCAGGAGAAAACGGAAGAAAGCCACTGATGCATAAATTTACCTAGCCTGAAATTCTTTCTTTTCAGGAAAAAAAAATAAAGTTGAGCTTTGCTTCACATTTGCATTGCATTGGTAGTTTGCTTTTGTTGTACAATAAACATTCCATTTTAGCTATGTATGCACAGAAAAAAAGTGAGAAAGAGGTGACTGACATCAAAACTCCTCATAACTGTGTGGGGCATGGAATGTAATCACCTTGCCTTCACACAAAAATAAGAATTTAGTAAAAGTTTGTCGTGTGCATGTCTGATGTATACATATATTAAAATGATTTTTCTGTAAAACTCTTTTAAAAGACATTCAAATATTCTGATGTGTGAGAGATCAGGAGCTAGCCTTTTAAAACTTTCTGTGGCTTGATTTTACCAAGCCAAAATGTTTTTCTATTTACAGTACTTGTCCAATCAAATGTGTTCAATAAATGTTTGTAGAGTGTCAAAGTAAATAAATGGTCTTAGTTTAGGTACTTCAGGAAGCCACAAGACTTCTCTCAGGAATGGACTAAATTAATACATTCCATCTTCAAATTAAATATAATGACCTCAGTCCTTAAAGTTAATATCCTGCACTAGAACATTCTTATTTATGTCAAAGTTTTATCATTGTCCCAGTAATCAAGATTGTGGCATATCTGATATATTCTCTTCCTTTCTATTATATATCCATCTTTTCTTTCTATTTCCTTCACTACTA
>PVLC010001444.1:80334-143533 GCA_004027655.1 Graphiurus murinus
TACTGGGGATTGAACTCAGAGGCATTCTACCTCCGAGCTATACCCCCAGCCCTATTTTTTATTCTTTATTTTGAAACCGAGTCTCACTAAGTTGCGGAGTGCCTCACTAGGTAGCTGAGGCTGGCCGCGAACCCGGATCCTCTGGTCTCAGCCTCCCGAATGCTGGGATTACAAGCGTGCGCCACCACGCCCGGCTCCTTCACTACTATTTTTTTAAAAAGTAAAATTAAGACTTTAATTCTGATACTGAGTTAATCTTTTTGAAGCAATGTTCATGTTCCTCCAAAATTCTGTAACATAAAATCATACATCTTATTGTACTATTCAAATGTCTCTACAACCATGTTGAGCCTCGTGTCTCAGAATGGTTGTACAAAAACCTTCAATTCAGAGAATCTGATTCCCAACATTCTTTTCTCATTTCCTTCTCGGTGAATTGCTTACACTCTTCTTCACACTTGAATCACCCTCCTCCCTTGGATCCACCTATTCAAATTCTCCACATTATTCAATGCTCAGCTCAAGCCCTGAATTCACTGTGAAATCATTTCCTGTGGCTCCAGCCCTTGGTTGTCTTTCCCTCTTCAGAATGTAATAACAGGTCTTCTACTTACTATTCAAGCAACACTTCGTTGGTTATGTATTGCACTTTGCTATCCGACTGGTTGTATATTTGCAAAGCCTGGTGCAAAATGAAAATGGGGAGATACCAATTCACAATTTTCAAGAATTTCAAGATGGTGACAGCAGAGCTTTAGACCAAGCATGGGGCCCTTCTTAGTGCTGGCCATTGTGAGACAGTACAGTTGGCAAGCTTACCCATGAAGCTGACCCAATTTTCTTTATTATGTTATTGTTAGATATTTGAAATGTATAATTCATAATGAATACTAGCCTTCTCTATTTGGATCATAAGTTCTATGGAGAAAAGAGCAGGTTTTTTTTTTTTTTTTTTTTTTTTTTTTTTGCGGTACTGGGGATTGAACTCAGGGGCATTCTACCTCCGAGCTACACCCCCAGCCCTATTTTTTTTTTATTACTTATTTTGAAACCGAGTCTCACTAAGCTGCGGAGTGCCTCACTAGGTAGCTGAGGCTGGCCTCGAACCCGGATCGTCTGGTCTCAGCCTCCCGAATGCTGGGATTACAAGCGTGCGCCACCACGCCCGGCTCAAGAGCAGGTATTTACTTGTTATTTTCCATTGTGCCAACCACTGCATGATAACTATCTAATAACTCATTTATCATGCCTTGCTAATAAACATTCTTATGAGTATTGTGAGCAATCAAAGTTAAAAATACTTCTAGGTGGATAAAATCTTTTTCAACAGGAATTCTCTATCCTGTCCCTCCAAAGAATGACAACTATGCAAGATACACACCTAGCACATGAAAATTAAGCAGTGATTATGCTATTTCAATTTTAAAGACGTATCATAATTTTAAAGACTTCACCTTCTTTTAAATTTATGTTTTTGGTGTGTATGCCTGTGTGTTACTGGGGATTGAGCCCCAGGGCATTCTTCCTCTGAGCTACACACCTAGCTCTTTTTATTGTTTTGAACAGAGTCTTGCTAGGTTGTTGAGACTCATGCTACATTGCTGAGGCTGTCCTCTAACCTGTGATCCTCCTGTCTCAGCCTCCCAAGTACTGGAGTAGGGGCGTGTGTCACCATGCCTGTCTTGTCTTCCACTTTGGGTTTTGGTTGTCTAATTTCACAAGGCCCCATCATCATATCATATGCCTTTAAAGGGTCACAATACTCTATTTCTCACCTCTGCTCATCAAACTACAGCCTACTTACTCCACTGGTCCTTTGGATTTTGGAGAGTCATAGAAAACACAGAGAGAAGCACAGAGGAACCCCCAGGCAGGAGGGAAAGGCAAGAGGCGCAGTCTCGGTTGGCTGGCATCCCCTGAAGCGTCAAATGGCGCCCAGAATGCCCTGCTTCCTTTGCCATGCCTCCCACCCCTAGCGTTTCCCAGTGTGTAGTGGAGGTGAATGAAGACCTCTTTGCACAGCACAGCAGATATTCTTATATTCTTATTGGACACTGTTCAACCCATGACACAATATGGTATCACTCTTAAAACTAATAAAAAATAAATAGGGAGACTTTCCCCAACAGAGATTGACTGTTCATCTTCATTCAGCCTTTCAAAGTGCCTCACTTTCAAGGTGACAGTGCTAAGTATGGCCTATAAATCCATCTCTGGCTTGCCTTTAGACAGTTATAGTAGATGTTAGATTTCTTCGCTCCAAGCAGTGCTCTAGACTAACCCTTGTTAAAAGTATTACTGTAGATATTTCAATACCTCCAACAAAAATGTCACCTTTGAAGTTATTTTTCTGCAAAATTCAAACTACATTAATCTTGCTTCCATAGTATTTGAAGTTTGGGCTTCCCCGAGTTGAAATCATTTCTCGTGATACTAAAATAAAAATCAAGCTCTATAACTTAAATGTCTCAGTAACAGTAGGAAACAGACCAAAAATAGCCTTAAAAATCACTTTTGAGTGGATAAATGGCAATTGAGGAAGAAAAAAAAAATCAAGGGAAAAGTATCTCCTTCCACATCTGCAATAATAAAGGAATGTCGAAGTAGAATCCATGTGATTCATGATAAAGTTTAATTGTCTCACACTCTCTGTAGATGTTGCTGAATTATCGGCTGATTTTATTTTGCAAGTGTTTTATAAAAGTTCCTTTTGGTATAATGACTTACAAAATGCTTCATTGTAGAAAAATTTGCATAAAACTCATTTTAGATTTCCTTTGGTAATCAGACACAAGGACCTATCACAGTATTGTCTGGATGACAAGAGGAACGAACTACTTCTTCTGATTTGAAAGGTTGAAGTTGAGTTGAGTTTTTTCCTCTATTTTATTCCATGATGACCCATAGTTATCAAGCTTTATAATGACATTTTTTTTATTTTACACTTTCAGGTATTCTAAAAGCTACCTATTTTTTTGAAAAATCATTTTATAATTATTTATCAAAAATGAGATAGAGTAGAATTTCTACTCTGAATGCCATGAGAAATTGTAGGTAATCATGAGCATTCAACATGCAAGCTGCTCTTCTCAGGACATCAGACAATGAAATGTTAGATAAAGAGTGAGTTCTGCAAGTACAAATGTATCGCTTATATTTTTACAATGAAAATAGAAACAAAACAACTGTTTTCATATGCATTGGGGGAAACTGACTAGAAAGTCTGTGCAGTAGTTTAGAAGGCAGTATAGTAGAATTCAGCATTTACGAATGCTTGTCTGAGCTCTTATCAATACAAAACACAAAAATTGAAATAAAATTAAAATCCAATATGAAATTTAAATGAAACATAAAATAAATTTGAAATGTAAAGGGACATAAATGAAATCTAGAAAAATTCACTAAATAATAACAGTCCTTAATACAATAGAGTTGGGTGTGGTGCTGCACACCTGTAATCCCAGTACTTGGGAGGTTAAAACAGGAGGATCAGAGGTTTGAAGTCAGCCTCAGCAATTTAGTGAGATGCTCAGAAACTTAGCAAAACCCTGTTTTAAAAGGGCTGGGAGCAGCTGGGTGTGATGGAGCATGCTTTAATCCCAGTATTTGGGAGGCTGAGACAGAAGGATCAAGGTTCGCTGCCAGCTTCAGCAACTTGTGAGACCCTCTGCAACTTAGTGAGACCCTGTTTCAAAATAAAGAATAAAAAAATTGGGCTGAAGGTGTAGCGCTGAAGTAGAAGGGCCCCTGGGTTTCATCCTCAGTACCACAAAAAGGGGCAGGGGTGACTAGGAGTGTAGCTTGGAATTAGAATGTTCCTAGGTTCAATCCTCAGCTCGTTCTCTCTCTCTCTCTCTCTCTCTCTCTCTCTCACACACACACACACACACACACACACACACACACACACACATACAAACACACACACTATAATGGAATATATATGTATTAATGAATATTTGGAAGTCAGGCAAGAGGCAGTGGAATATTATATTTTTTATATTTGTAAAAGAAAACTTCCCTCCTCAAAGGTTGGATAACTCATTTTATCTTCTGATTCTTCAATAACTACACTTAACAAGTCCAGTCTGGGAACTGTTCCTTTGTCCCTCAGTATCATCTCTTTGTCCCTAGAAATATGAAGGATATAGATTTTTTAAAAATCATACCAAAAAAACGTCAGTAAGCCAGAAATTTGGCAAAATTTTGAATGCTAGAGGGAAGTCCTGGCTGAGACTATCCTCCCTCGGTGCCTATATTATAGTCACAATTTTTCCTGACTATGGAGATCAAGTGTTACATTGCTCACTTTATTCTGATGAATATTCTTGTCAATGAACATGTGTGTGTTCATGAGTATGCCTCCACTTTTTTAACAATGAGTAGTTACTCTAACCCCAAGTGATGATCAATTTGAGTTGGGAGTTTCATTTGATACCTGAGTCCCCATTAGAAATTCTGTCTTGAGCTTCTATATTTGTGGTAGAATAATAATAGCTATGATAGGATACTGTACCTAGGCATCAGACTAGATGCTTTTTCTTTAAAGTCTATGAGATTTGAATTATTATCTCAGTTTTGCAGTAGAGGGAATTGAAACCAAGCACCTGGTAAATAACAAAATTGCCATTTAAACCCTGGTTTGTTGGCTTCAAAGAGAAATAATGTTATAAAGAAGGTGTAGTATCTCTGTTTCCACCATATTTGATATAAATTCTTATAAAATAGTCTTATAGACTTGAAATTCATTTCTAATAATGTGTTTTTAAAAATGCAACCCCAAAATCAAATAGAAAATTATTTTCATATCGCCTTTAGATTTTAAAAACATTGCTCAGTTTATGGGATGTGTAACATTGCTAAAAGCTTTGCTAGCAAGTTCATTTCTGGAATGTAGCTTACAGATACATTCCATGATCTTTTTTTCTGAACATATATAAATATAATACATATAATGTATAATACATATATATAATTTTTTCTACTATATTTTTGGCTAGGAAAAAGAAGCTTCCACTTTCTGAACTTTCCGTTATAAATCAATATCCCCACATGAGATGCTGAATTTTAAGACCCAAGGATTTCCATTTTGGTCAGATTCATGGTTCATTCAATCTAGTTAAAGAATGACTTCCCTATTAAGTGAAGCCGCATCTTGACCTGGCATTGCCTACCTGTTTTCTTTGGGGACCTTCTATTTCCTATCTTATATTTTTTTCAGTTAAGAAAAATGTTATAGAAAGGGCGGAGAAAAAGAAATAACGGTAATAATGATAAAAATAGAGAAATCAAAGGAACACAGTATGTGAAAAGAGGTAAAGAAGCAATGAGAAAAGGTTAAAAGAAAAAAAGATTATGAAAAGATGAAATGGGTAGTTAAGGATGTATCAGGTAAGAGGAAAGTTATTAAAATTGATTATATTTTCTTCATTTATTCTAGAAATGTTTGCAGTTCTCCTTTATATAGCCACTTTTCTTACAGATTCAAAGAGAGTCAAATTGTCCCTTTTATTATAAGTACTGTCCACTAACTGATTGTGTCACTAGAGCTACAGATTGTCCCTTTTCTAAAGAAATTTATATGTGGAAAAATAAATAGAATTGTTATATTTGCATTAATACCAGGGATATTTGTAAATGTTTGACCTATGCTATATTCTGAATGTGTCCCAAATTTTCATACATTGAAACTTAATCACCAAAGTGATAATATTACAAGGTGGAGCTTTTAGGTGAAAGGGCCCTAAGCTCTTTGCCCTTTAGACTTTTGTATCATATGAAGACACTGGGTTCATCCACTCTGGAACATGCTATATTCAAAGCACCATCTTGGAAGCAGAGATCAGCCCCTCACCAGACATTGAACCTCTTGGGGTCTTGACTGTGAACATCCAGTTTTCAGAACTGTGAGGAATAGATTTCTATTATTTATACATTACCCAATCCTAGATATTTTGTGATAGCAGCATGAACAGAATAAGTCAAGCTATAATTGTTTTCTTTACAACCTATATTATTTAATTGCGCACTATCACAATACATATCTAAGAAACATGGAGTCATTGAAATCTCAGAGGGTGTATTGCACACACCACCTTTCTCAATTCCTGAAGTTTGGGGCTTCCCATTAGACACAGAAGGTGAAGCTGTGGGGAGTGAAAGGTGGAACAAGATGGTGAAGGTAAGGGAAGCTTTAAATTCTGAAATTACCCATGCTACTTAACTTTCATCAGCTCTTCTAGAGAGATATAAAGCATTTTAACCTGGAGCCTCAATTTTCTTCTAATTGACAGGCATTACCTGCTTGCATTTAGAACATATCTATGATTCTGCCCAAGGAAAACTCCCTCCTTCTTTCTCTTTAACTTAAGAGACTCCTGATATTCTCTCCCATAATGTTTCTTTCTGCTTTCTTGGGATAGACCATTGTTGATTTCTCTAGCTTGCTAGAGACATTGCTTACATTGCTTACAGCCTTTATGTTTTCCCACTGCCAATTTACAAAACACAATGTATATCTTTACCTCTCATTACATTTCTAACTGCCAAATACTCCTCAATTATTTGGTGAGCAGCACCATTAAGGTCCTCAGTGTCTGGAGTGACACAGAGGCCTCAAATTTAGAGAGAAGTACATGGCGCAAATAGAGAGGCTGAGGCTTGATTACACCGCTCTCTGCCTAGGAGTGTAGATCTAGTCTTCAAATGCATCTCATCTGAAATGGATGCTTGAGCAATATATTTGCATGATGACACATGATTCAAATATGACCTTTATAAAGTGGTCACCCATGTGGTCCATTTGCAGAAAAAAATACAATAGTCAAAATGCAGTTCTAGTTTTTTTTGCTTATCTTTCTCAAGAAATGTAATGAAGACAGGTAAGCCACAGTAATATTTCTGAAAGACCCTATTTCTCTCCCACTGCATTCACCTCTACAATGTGCTCTTTGATACCTTCAGAAACCCACCTGCCAGCTGTTACTTGACTGCCCAATTACCCATTTCTTCTCCCATTTCCTCTAGTTTCTATAACCTGAAATCCCTCCAAAATGTGGCATGTACCTCCTTAGAATGAGGGACTAGAAGAAACTGAAGAAATAAAGATAGGATCCTCTTTAGCAAAGAGGGAAACAGTTATTCTAGGAAAATGCTTTCATTGACATTCTGGTCCCATCATACAAATCATTGCTAATTGTACTTGTAGTCAATAATGCTAAAACAAATAAAGAATAGATAAGTACATACAATGGCTGTGTTTCATCCCATTATATTGAGTTTTCAATTTTGCTACATGAAACAAAATGCTTCTCTCAAAATGTTGACTTTCAAACAATCCAGGTAATCGCAAGTTGATTTTTTCCCTTTGACATTAATAGCCGTTGGCATTAAGCAGACTTTCTTTATAATGCTGCAGTTGTTCAAATTTATTATTTCATTTTACTGTATTGGTATATAGGCTATTTGTGTGCTATCAAATATCTCACTTGACCCAAAATAATGTCTTAGAAATGTTTAGACCACACATTAATGATACTAATATATTAAATTGAGAAGCTTCAAATATAAGCATGTCAAATCAGATTAATCAAAATTTAAGTAAAATCAGCCGGGCGTGGTGGCACACGCTTGTAATCCCAGCATTGGGGAGGCTGAGACCGGAGGATCCGGGTTCGCGGCCAGCCTCAGCTATCTAGTGAGGCACTCCGCAACTTAGTGAGACTCGGTTTCAAAATAAAGAATAAAAAATAGGGCTGGGGGTGTAGCTCCGAGGTAGAATGACCCTGAGTTCAATCTCCAGTACTGCAAAAAAAAAAAATTTAAGTAAAATCTGTCTTTCATCAACAAACTATGTGCTTATTTCAATGTCAATCAGAAAACTTCAATGCTTTCAAATAGAAAAAAAGTATGCTTTTTTTCTTAACTTAAGGGTTTTCTTCCATTTCTTTTTTTTGTGTGTGTGGTACTGGGGATTGTACCCAGAGGCATTCTACCTCTGAGCTACATCCCCAGCCCTATTTTTTATTCTTTATTTTGAAACAGGGTCTCACAAAGTTGCGGAGGGCCTCACTAAGTAGCTGAGGCTTGCCGCGAACCCGGATCCTCCGGTCTCAGCCTCCCAAATGCTGGGATTACAAGCGTGCATCACCACACTTGGCTTTCCATTTCTTTTTAAATATATTTTTATTGGTGCTTTGTAATCTCACATCATAATGTAGCTATTTCATTTATAACAAGGAGAAAACACTTTCTTTAAATGCATATGAAAAACATGTAACTATTAGTATCTACTGAGCTCTAAATTTTGGTATGAAATTTTTAAATTATTTGGAGTATTATTCATATAATTTAGTTTAAATGTTTTCACTCAGTTATCTGTCAAGTATGTGAATGAAATGCTTGACATTATGCAGCTTTAAAGAACTTAAAATATAAATGAACAAATCACATAAACAGGGATCTGAAAGTACCACACAAAATCCACAGGTATGATTTTCTTCTGGGGTAGGGGAACAAAGATAATTTGACAAAAGCAAAAATGAATTATTCTATATATCATTCTATGAGATTACTATTGTGAATGGCAGACAAATGATGATCCAAGATATTCTGGTGAAGTAAGGTCAATTCAGTAGGCAATTCCTAAGTATTAGAGCTAACAATATACTCATCTTTGAGATTATTCATACTTCCACAATATATCCAAATATTCCCTTATTCACCTTATTTTTCATAGAAATCCAATTGGAGATTGCTTTAAAATGCAAAATGCATAATACATCTCAGCAATTATTTCACTGAGAAATAAATATGAACTATAAAATAAAGATAGGATAAATCATAAATCATATGTTGAATTTAAACTCATTTAACATAGGACTTATTCAGTTTGAAAGTATGATTAATTAGGTTCATTTTGCATTAGAGAGATACTCAAACAACTAACTCTCCTACACCAAGAATAGTTGGAGAGAGAGAAACCTACTATCAGTCTAAGAAAAATCCCGGACTGTATCAGCATGAGGCTGTGGGCTGTTATGTGGGTAGGTTAGAATAGCAGTGGTGGGTGGAAGGAAGTTCCCAGGACTCCTTGGCCAGGCACAAATATTTCTTTTATTTCTTTATATTTTTTTGTGGTGCTGGGGATTGCACCCAGGGACATTCTACCTTCGAGCTATTCCCCTGGGCCTGTTTTGTTGTTGTTTCTTTGTTTTTTGTTTTTAGAAACAGGGTCTCACTAGGTTGCTGAGACCTTCATTAGGTAGCTGAGACCCTCACTAAGTTGCTGAGACTCATATTAAAGGTATGGTCCTCCTGTCTCAGGCTCCCATGTACTGGTATTAAAGGTGTGTGCCATCATGCTGAGCTAAATATTTCTGCAAAAATATATTCTCTCCCCAAACCTGGACATAAATTATTGCTTTGTACTATGTGTAGTTTGGGACTATGTGGATCCGAATAATCCTCCATTTCCCTCTTTTCCATGTGTAAAAACGATCATGAACCAGCTACAGGGGTTGAAACCCTAAGGGCAAGCCTGCATCAGAAGATGCCTTGTGGCTTGCTTTTCACTCTGTAAAAGTTCAATTAATATTAATGAATGAATGGAATTTTTGCTGATGCTCTTCTATGGATATTTCGTTCCTGAAGTGGTTACTTGACATGGTGATTTCTCCTCACACTTTTGATATTTAAATACAATCTACAGCCTGGTTTATGTTTGTGAAGTGAAATGTACTTAAGTATGCCCAAATATGATGATGTACTGCATTTTTTTCCAAGTTTCTTTTGCATGCATAGTTTTCCTTCATTGATTCCATGCAAACAAAAACAAAAACAAAAAACCTGCAGTTGTAAGCATTGCACTATCTTCAAGTCCCCATAGTTAAAAAAGAAAAAAAAATCGGAACTTTCTCCTATATGGCCATTGCTTCCCTTGTGGTAACTCACCGAGATTTGCAAGGCAAGGTCACTTTTAATGCCATAGAAGATAGAAGGAAAAAAAAATGAGGAGGAATTGTTTTTGTCTTCACTGATTCTGCCAAACATTGCAGACATTGACGATACAAGAGGGAAAGGTTGTCAGGGTCTCTTATTCCCACTTCTGCCCTAGAAACAGTAAAAGTGAGGGAAACATTTTTTTCCCTACCATGTGTACAAAATATAATACAAAATATTAAAATATGTATATCCTTCAAGAGATCAACACGATTGTTAACATCTGCTTTGAAAACAGCTTTCTGAAACACACTTAAAATACCAACACTCAAAAGGAGCCTTAGAAACTGAACATACTTCTGTAAAATTAATTAATCACTTTGAGGATTTAGCAGGAGGAAATGGCCATAAACATCTTATATTCTCAGCTGGTGGTAGAAGGTAGACTGAAATGACAATTTTGTTTAAAATGTAAAGAGGAGAAGAGACTGAGATCAGGAATAAAGATATATATGCTTGGGACAAGCAGAAAGAACACTTTATATCTACATGTGGCCTACAGAGGAGTAGAAGAAGGAAAAGGTGAAAGATTAATGAGGAGGATTTTTTTTTTTTTGCATTTTCTATCATCTATGTGAATTATTACCTAGATGCCTGATATGTCCTAAAAGAAAAACTGTGATGAATAAATAAACAGCTCTCCAAATCTTCAATAGGGTGCTTTACCTTGCAGGGAATATTATCATTGGCTTTTGATACAATTTCTGCTGCAGGGAAAGACTTTCAAAGCTCAGAATGCTGAAGCATTGCCAGGCGCTCAAAGACCCCCTGCCAAGCGCGTCAAACTAAGAAATCTCTCTGAACTTGTCGAATTAAAAGTCATCTCCCTCTCTCTGCAACCCCTGCATGAGCTGGGAAGCTCTGTCCTCATTTTTTCAGCCCCTCCATGATAAACAAATGGAGCCTAGAGCATCTTTACTCTTTACAGCCATGCAATTAAAATTCTTTTAAAAAATGTAATTGAAGGCAATGAATTTCAAAAGGAACTTCTAGTTAACAATGAGACCAAACAGTTGGAGTGGGCCACATTCAATTGTGTTTCAGAGGTAAAAGCAAAACAGCTTGTTAAGAATCAGAGAAGTGTCCTCTTTTATTTTTATTATTTTGATTGTACATCAAGAGGTTGCTCTAAACTTAAACATCTCAGCAGGATTTACGGTTTCTGGAATGTCATAAGACTTAATTACTCAGACTGCAAAGAGGAGTACACTATTAAAATATGAACAAAGCTATATGAGATCCCTGGTTGCTGCAAATCATTATTTATCTATCCTCCACGCAAATTAAAGAAGTTTAATTTGTGTTTGCATTTTTAGGCACCACGCTGCACATTCCTTTTCCCTCTATTGTTGTGTGTCCAAGCATTCTAAGACCATTGTAAGGAGTTGAAAAAGGTATTCAATTGATGCGTCTATAAACAAATATACTAGCAAACAGTTTCAAAGTTTATGTTAATTAGCAAAAAAAAAAAAATGAGAAAAGCATTTTAAGTGCTTTTAGAAAACCAGAATGGGGATGAATTATCAGTTTTAAATGTCAAAGATGAAAAAGTAGTATTTTTTCAAAGGGCTGACATTGTTTCATGAAGTCTTTGCAGAAGAGTTTCTGAAGATTGTATATTCTATTGTCTATATCTTTATAAGAGAGGACTTACATTAGTATTATTAATTGCTCCCTAGTGTCTAAAATAAATATTTGATGGTAGGTTTGAAAAGGGGAAAAAATGTTGACATTTTATCATTGCCCATTGAATCAGGGTTGAGGATGTGTGTACCTATGTTTCATTTTGTTTTAATTGTGCTTTGTTTATTGGGCTGGTGGTACTTCCCAAACAGAGATTGTTGGTCAGGGCAAGCAATAGATGCTTTAAGCCAGAACTTGTAGTATGTTGTTGGCAAGAACAAAATTAACACATACAGGTGAGTGAGCACATCCATTGGCATAATTTTATTTTAGTTACTTTGAGGGCAAAATGATGCTTAAAGTAGAAACTGTTAAAACAGAGAGAACTGGGGTTGGGGTGGGGATGTTATAAAAGGAAGAAAAAAAATAGAAATGTTAGATGATCAGTTTGGGATCCCTGAAGCCATAGTTTAGTTCTTGAAGAAGGAAAGGGCATTCATCAATAACATGAGATACTGAGAAGACGTCTATGAGAATGTGACTAAGGAAAAATTGTTGATTAGCTATAGTAGCTTATTGCTTAAAGAGAACATTTGATTGCAAGGGTTAAGAAAAACATTTGAAAATGTGGGCAATGAGGAATTTACACTCATTTGTTATATTATTTATTATAAGGAAAATGGCTTAGTTGACAGAACAATGGAATTAAATGGTGTGTGTGTGTGTGTGTGTGTGTGTGTGTGTGTGTGTGTGTGTGTGTGTACTTTCCTGGGGATGAAACCAGGGCCTAAACATATTAGGCAATCATTCTATGACTAAGCTACACTCCAGCCTCTGGTTTTTTTGTTGTTGTTGTTGTTTTGGTTTTAATGTGCTTAAAATAGGAGGGATAGATTTGAGGACCCAGGATTACAGAAACGCCAATAGAAAGGCGTTTTTGGTTGACTCATTAGTCTAATGTGAAAACAGTACATTAAGCTAAAGAGAAAACATTGACATAAACACTTTGAGTAATGTTTCAAGTAATATCTGTAATAAATAGAGTAAATTTTAACCACACAGAAAACCTTTGTTATTTTGATGGGGCCTTAAAATCAATTGGCAGATTGGATCAGAGTGCATAGGAGACTTAGGCAATGATATTTCTTAATGTAAAGAAAGAAAAATATAAATTCACCATCCAAGATCAATTAGCATTGATTAGAATATTTCATTAACAGAACATAAATTTATTTTAAAGTTTTTTTTTAATGTAGTCTTCATGCTATTCCTGTTTCTCATTTTATTTCAGCTTTGCTTCTATGACATGGAACTATACACTAAAAGTATTCTGTTTATCCTTTGTTTAAAGAATCCAAACAGGTTAAAAACCACAACGAACTTGGTTTTCTGCTTGAGAAAAATCAAATATGAACTACAATGTCTAGATATCTATTTAAAGGAAGACTATAATCTATTCAGAAGTCCTTGCTGATACATCAGACATCTTAACCCATTTCAGAAGACTTCCCCAGCAGCTCTTCTCCAGATATGTGTGTTCTTCAATCAGAACAAAGAAGGATCTCATTTTCTGATATTACAGTAAAATGTAAGTGCAGCCCTCTAGGTTAAATTATATGAAAATCCTTTCTTTGAAAAAGGATTCAGGGAGAAGCAAGCAGAATTGAAATTGACTTGCATCTCTGAGCTAGAGCCATAATACCCAGTGGATTATAAACAATTATCTCATTTGATTTTATTTACCCCTCTTCTCTGGCCCTGTCTTGTTTTTAATGTCTGTGTTTGCATAAGAACAGGTATCTATTACAACAGCCTTTGCTATGAATCAAGGATGAGTAATTAGTCTTAATAATGATAATCACAACATAATCTATAACTCATTCTGCATTAACATGTTCAAATTTTGTGCTTCAGTTATTTTGGTGACCTTTGGAATCTCTTTTGACATAAATGTATATTTGTCAGTATGCATATTCAAGGCAGGGTTGATAATTACCAAAACAAAGACATAAGTGTTTCCATACTGTAGCTATAAGAAGTAAGATTTTTTTTAAGTTTAAACTCCCCTCTCCCCTCAAAAAAAAAATGGAGTAGAAATTACCATTATCTGCTTTTCATTTCAATAAAAATGTATGGAGCAACTATGATATCCTAAGAACTTTGCTAAGCTTTAGAAAATGCAAAGATCTTTTTTGTTCTTGTTTTCTTCAGTGACTTAACCATTTAGCTTTGGGCTGACTTTATCTTTAGTGTCCTTTTGTAGTTTTATGTCTGGAGTTGCATGGTGAGCATTTATCATTAAGTTTTGGCACCCGGGCTTTGAACCATTTTCTATGTTAGAGAAAATTTCTATTTTAAGAGTTTTTGTGGAAGACATTCTCTCTAAGATCTTAGCAGCCAGGGAAGTATACCCCACAGATTTCCATTCAAGAGAGACCTTAGCCAGGCATGGTGACACATGCTAGTAATGCCAGTACTTGGGAGGCTGAGACAGGAGGATCTAGGGTTCATGGACAGAGAGAGTCCCTCTGCAACTTAAAGAGACTCTGTTTCAAAACAAAATAGGGCCAGAGAGTGTAACTCAGAGGTAGAACATCCCTGGATTCAACCCCCAGTACCAAACAACAAAAACAAAAAACAAGAAACAAGAGGAGAGAGATCTAGAGTTGTATAGCTAATAAGTTTCTATTTGCCTGATTGCTGCAGCTGTGGGATTCACACTGTGCTGCTCACAGCCAATTCCTGAACACACTAGACTAGGAGAAGCTGGCTGGCACTTGGAAAGGGCACCCTATACCCAGGGGCTCTCTATTAGCCTGACTGGGACAGTCTCAGAGCTACTCAGCCACTGAGCTCCTCCTACCCTGTCCTCCTTTCTCTATACTTTCTCTTCTTTCAAAAGTGTCAGTATTGCATGTGCTGTGCTTGTTCCTGCTTCCTCCTCTGCATATCTCTCACAGATGTTTTCCATATGCATGTATAATTCCGTTTTGTCATCTGTTTCCTGGAAGACCCAAAATGATACAGCGCCAGTCCTCGAGAACTTATGCTTGATATATAGGAGGTTTTATTGTTTTTTTTTTTTCTTTCCCTACAGAGGGTCAACACATTTCATTAAGGAGGGCTTCCTTCAGATGTACACAAACAGGAGTAGGATCCAGCGTCATGAGCCTCCTGTGACAAGATATTATGAAGAGCCAAAATCAATAAATCTGTTTCAAATGCAAATAGTTGGTTAGCATCCAGGCAAAACATGTGAAGCCAAAATTAAATGCCACTGCAGGCTCTGGAACATTTTCTTGACTGAAATAGCCAGTCTTTTTTTCAGAAATTCAGTGATGAGAAATGAAAAAGAATGCCAGTGCTCTAAGTCAGGGAATAACAAGCCACAACTCAGAACTTTTGTGTGTTTTTCATGTTACATATAGTTGAGCCATTCTACCATGGTACTCATTTGCTCAGCCTCTCTTTGATACCTTGTGAAGAGAAAATCAATCCCCAAATGTTATAAATCTTGTTTCTCAATTTTGAATGCATACTAGTGCTTACTCAGGTAGCTTAGAACTGATCTTTGTAAACAGGAGCAGAGGACCAACCATGGTACATTGAGAAACATAATGATTGCACTAGTCCTCTAGCTCATTAGACTAACCCTGTTTACAAGCCACAGGGACACTGTCTGAGCATTGGAGAGTTTAAAGAGCATTAGTCTATACTTAAATTTTCCTTAGCAAGTTGTTAAGGTACTCTCCTATTGCCTGTCTATTTATGCATGTTTGGGCATCTTGGAAGTGTTATGGAAGACTATAACAACAGGCAATAGCTACCAAAGTGACCCTATGGTAAGAGTGGGGGGCAGGGAAACTAGTTTCTTGAATAGGAAGCCTCTTAGTATCTAACAGGAAACATGTTTTTTAGAACCAGTGTCCCAACAAAGCGAAATTTAAGAATCACAATAGGACACTCCTGTACTATACTCACAAACATTTCATTGAAGAGTATATATAAATATGTGGGTAAAAGTTCCAGGCCTCCTCTCCCATTCTCTCTGGGGCAGTAGCTTAAAAGTCTAGAAAAGTTCTTTAATATGGTTGAGAATCTTGTACTCAGAGACCAACTTTCTAATCTTAGGATTGTCAATCTTGTCCTGTATTATATTTCAACTAAATGTTAAGGTCCCAACGTGACTCTATTAATAGGATCATCTTGAATGGGACCAATCAATCATACACTGAACATTAAAGGCATGTGGCTCTTACATTCAGTATACCATGGTAGTTACATAATATTTAGCCAGTGACAATAAAATCATTCACATATAAATGTCAGCACTGCTTCATAAATACTGTAAATCTACCAGCCCAGCATTGTAATTTAGATTTTTAGTTCTCACTTGCCTCAATACTTCTCTTTCTGTCTTACTGGTTCTAGCATGTAGCTTCTTTAATTTATACTTCCAATTTTCCTTCTGAGATGAGTATACACTAAAACTTAGATTAAAAGTTTATCTGTCACTTTTGACATCCTGAGAACCTTACTAGCATGTTCACCTGAATCCCAGACCAGACAAAAATAATGTTGACTCTTGAGACAAGTATAAATGGGTTTCAATTCCTAACTATATCTTGGGAAAGTAAGTGGAACATGAAGGTGACTTTGGTCTAGATAGTAGATGCTGTTATTGACAAACACCTTTTAGTTATATAGTGTAGTGCTCTGGGATGTAGGTATGGGGCTGCCTTTCCATTGTTTATTCTGCTCCAGAAGCCATGAGCCTAAGAATCATCTTTGGGATCTTGGGACCCCACAGCCTTCATGAATCTGTGAGCACTACTAGAAGTCTAGGAATAACATTGGTTTCCAACTTCATGAGGGAAAAAAAAAAGTGCAAGGTATCCTGTGTGGGCAAGGTTTGTGTTAGAGGACAGTGACTCACTGGGTAGGTGCTACATATACCACCAGGCCAGGCTTTTGAGCACAAAGTTAGACCTTTTTTAAATCTGCATTGTGGAAAGATACTATCAGTACATCGCTGTATTCTCTGATGTCAGGTGAAGGAGTTCAGAACGCCCTACCTCTAAATATGCCACCTTGGTGTTCTGACACTTTGACTTTAATGCACTGGAAAAACAGCAGATGCAAGATCACTCTTATCTTCCCTTTGTTTCTTAAAAGCAATAGATGGGATTCCCATGTGAAATATGTCCTCCTGTGTCAGAGGAAAGTATCACTCTGGTCATCAAGGACAGAAAGTTGAGGCCAAGAGCAGTCTATACAAACCAGATCTACACTAACCCTTATCTTTTTTAGCCATACCTCCACTTAATTAATTACCATGCAAGCCCCTTTGCCTTGTGTCTCTGTAAACATTCTCCCTGCAGAATCCCAAATGACGAGCACACAGCTTTGAGGAAGGTAGATTTATTTGCTCAGTTTGGGGAAATTTAGAGATGCAGTCCATGTCATGCCAGTGTGCAGAGCTCAGGGCATGGAAGCAGAAAGCGGAGAGGGGGAGACTGCAAGCCTCCATCCTCACTTCATGGAGGCAGGAAGAAGAGAGAGAGCAAAAGGAGGAGAAAACTTATTTAATCCCCAAGGTCACACCCCCAGGAGCTTCTCCTTGGTAACCAAGCCCTGCTACCAACATTGCTCCTTGTTTCTGTGAGGGCTGGGGGGACATTCTAAATCCAAACCATTATACTTTGTGACATTTTCATGATATACTACTCTTTGCCCATTTGAATATATGTGTGCAACTCTATCTGCATATTTGGGTTTTCATTAGGAAGACTCATGAAGGAGCCCCTGCCATTTAAAACATACTGAATAAGTCTGTATGTTTTTTCCTATTGATCTGTCTCATGCCAATTTAATTCTCAGGCCCAGTTTCTCAACCTTAAGACAGTAAAGTTTTGGCTCCCATACACAGGCACAACCTACTACAGTACTATCCAGTCCAGGGGATCCGTTTCATGGAGTTGTTAAGAGGATTAAATGAGTTAATATAAATAATAGACATAGAACAATATATGCCCCAAATCAGCACCAGTTATGTATTAGATGCAAGCTTGATAGTGTTTTTGCCAAATTAATGTCAGAAAATTTCAAAGCTACACCAAGGAAGCAAAGGGATGACAACACTTCTGAGATGAGGTTACTCAGGGAGGTAAGATACACATTCAGAGAAATAGCACTTAGTATTAGAGCTCAGGACAAAAGAGGAAGACTGGAAGACAGAAAACAGAATGCATGAGTGGTTTTTTTTTCGGTCCTTCATGAGGATGAAGGACAAGAGGAAGTTCCAAGTGGATTAGTTTGGAAACAGAGTAATCGAGAGAAAACGTGCTCCTGAGGACACACACAGGTCAAATCAATGCACAAGGGCAAAACTAAGGGCTTTTCAGGACAATAGTGGGACATACAGTAAAATGATTCTGATTATAGGGAAAGACGATTAGGTTTGAATTAAGAAACTGGTCAGGACTGGTATTCAGGGAGAATTTAGTTATCTAAGAATTGAGGTCTCCCAAAAAACTTACAGTTGCCAGAATACCAGGTAAGCAGGTCTTGCCTTATACTTAAAACTTTTATCTCTCCCCGAATTTCTAAGGTAATTAGAACTTACAATATCTCATAGACAGCCTCCTCTACTAAGCATTGGTTAAGAGAAATAGTTACAATTTCTTCTGGAGCTGACCCAAATATCATCTAATTGACTCAGTGTGTACATTATATATGCATAGAGTATGAATATAATTTCATGTTTTGATTTTAATTTAAAAATGCTAGTGGTTATAGAACATAAGGCAGAAAAAATTATAGTAGTACATGTATTAGAAGACATATTGTAGCAATAATATATATGGAACCAGATATATATAGGTTTGAATCCTATCATTTACACTCTGAATGAACTTAGATTAGTTTATGTAACTTTTTTTTTTTTTTTTTTTTTTTTAGTACTGAGGATTGAGTTCAGGGGCATTCTACCTCTGAGTTATACCCCCAGTCCTATTTTTATTCCTTATTTTGAAACAGGGTCTTACTAAGTTGGGGAGGGCCTCACTAACTTGCTGAGGCTTGTCACAAACATGCAATCCTCCTGTCTCAGCCTCCCAAATACTGGGTTTACAAGTATGCTCCACCACACCCAGTTAGGTTTACGTAACTTCTATAAAGTCTCTTTATATGGGATATGGAGATAATACCATCTACTTCATGGTGCATTGAAAGATTAATTAAAATAAGTTATGTAAATTACTTATGACAGTGCAGTATATAGTGACATTTCTTTTTAATCTAGGTGTTATGATAATGTTCAAAATCAATGAATATATCCACAAATTAAAGAATGGTCACTTTAAAATCTTGTTGGTCTTTCTGTAGTACATGTAGATTCATGAGCTATAGTGGAAATCCTAAGGAATGTTGCTAAGA
Source organism: Graphiurus murinus (assembly GCA_004027655.1). Lineage (NCBI taxonomy): Eukaryota > Metazoa > Chordata > Mammalia > Rodentia > Gliridae > Graphiurus > Graphiurus murinus. The sequence goes on from PVLC010001444.1 coordinate 99,394, forward strand.
TATCTCTATTAAACCAGGCATAGGCAAACTATGGCCCATGGACAAGATCCAGATTACAACCTGTTTTATAAATAGTTTTACTGGAACACTGCCACATTTATTTGTTAACATGTCTGTGATTACTTTCAAATAGTAACATCAGAGATAAGTGTTCTGATAGAAACAGTATAATCGGCAAATTCATAAATATTGCCTACCTTTTTAAAGAAAATGTTTGCTGACCTCTCTTAGACTATCAATCTTAGATCTGAAAGAAAATCCACTCCGTTTTAAATGATCAAAGTTAAAACACATTATAAACTTATACAGCATAAATCCATAAATTCGATGCAAATAACATTAGAAAGATAATGCACAGAATATTCAACATGCTTATGAAAGTATATAACTTAGTCAAATATAGTGTTCTTCAAGTATCAGGCTTTACTTAACTGCAATATTTAAATGGTACGCCATTCAGTTGGATTCTCAAACTCATTGAGCTAATTTAGTACTTCTGCAGAAAATAGTGATATTGGAAAATCATGATTAAAATAATTCACAGGCAAAGGAATTCTGTAACATTGCAATGATATGTTCTCCTATTTATTTATTTTTTTTTTCAAAGCTGTTGTGGAAGTAGTAATTGAAACAACATTGATGTTGGATTCAGGAGCACACACAAGAGATCAGGCTCTCTGTTCCTCATCAGTGGCAGCAGTCACAGCGGTGGTGGCCTGGTCTGACCAGGTGCACTGTGGGGTTGCAGGCTCTAAGCAATCCTTCTTTTACCTTTCTAGTCTGGAGAATAGGAGGAGCTGTTCCCAGCAGTTCATTATCTGTGGCACCACCATACCTCCATTTCTCATCAAGCTTTTCTAACATTTTTACAATAAATCCCTATATTAAATTCCTCTCTTTGTGAAGTACAATGGACTATATTCTGTGTTTCTGACAGCCCACCATTGATATAGCATTTCCTACCAGGAACTGGGCATACTTTCTTGGCTTCAGAATAGTATCAATGTTAGAAACAATGTAGTGAAACATATAGTGATGTTCACTAAGGAATTCCTATGTCCACATAGAATAGCGGAGGCAGAGGCACTATGGCCTATCAAGGTAGGTCCATAGACAAAATCAAAGGGAAGGAGTTTAAAAATAAAAACCTGTTACAATATGACTGGCTGATCCCTGAAGGCATTACCTCCTCTTGGAGCTTATGATGACTTCTGCAAGTTGGGTACAGACCAGTAGTGGTGGCTGGATTAGTCTTGGCAATGGGATGCTGTTTTCTTAACATTTCCTTAACAATTCTTGCAATAAATCCCACCTCCATGCTGGCTTGAACAGCCCCCAAATTCACATCCACCTGGAACCTCTGATTGTGATCCAATTTGGCAATGAGTTTGCAGATATAAATACTTTGAGAAGAGTTCATAAAGGATTGAGGTAGGGCCTTAAATCCCATGACTGGTATCGTTCTAAAAGAGGGAAATCTGGACACAGACACGTGAAGAAACACCATGTAACAAAGGAAGTAGAGATCTGAATGATGCCTCTGCAAGCCAGGAAGTGCCACAGATAACTGACAAACACCAAAATCAAGGAAGAGGCAAGGGAGAATCTCCTAGAGTCTCAAGAGTGAGGACTGCTCTGCTGATAACTCAGTTTCAGTTTTCTAGATTTCAGAACTATGAGGTTAAGTTTGTTGCTTTAATCCACTGTGTGGTAATTTGTTGAAGCAACCACAGAAAACTAATATTTCCTCTTTGTTTGAAATATCTGGGAAAGTTTTGTCTACTCAAATATACACTAACCAAAGCAGTTTTTATTTTTCAAGAAGTTTATGACTCTGATAAACAGTTTACAAATAAAAACAAAGTAAAAGTATATTCCCACTAGGCTAACATATACTGAGTCTTCTGCATATTATTCAATAGTTTTCCATGTATGTAGTGGTAAAGGGGATGACCTCAACTTGCAAACTAGGTAACTTCTTTTTCCTTCTGTATTTATTTATTTATTTTTGGTACTGTTGAACCTAGAGGCATTCTACCTCTAAGCTACACTGTCAGCCATATTTTGTTTTACTTTACTATTTTATTTTATTTTTTAGTGCTAAGGATTGAACCCAGGGGCATTCTACCTCTGAGCTACACCCCCAGCACTACTTTTTATTCTTTATTTTGAAACAGGGTCTCACTAAGTTGCAGAGGGCCTCACTAAGTAGCTGAGGCTGCTTGCAAACCTGAGATCCTCCTGTCTCAGCCTCTCAAGGACTGGGATTCAAGAATGCACCAGCACACCCAGCTCATATTTTATTTTTTATTTTGAAACAGAGTCTCCACCACCACTATGCCCAGCTCCTTCTGTATTCTTATCTGTATAAATGGGGAGATAACAATACCTACTTCATGGATTTGTGAAGACTAAATGGGTTAATAAGTATAAAGTGCTAGGTGCTTATTCTCATTAACATACTGTTTTTGTGTAATTGTAATCAATAGTATTGATTTTTATACCTGTGTTGTTTTAAAATTTACATTTTAAGCAGGGCATGGTGGTACATGCTTGTAATCCCAGTACTTGGGAGGCTGAGACAGGAGGATCCAGGTTCGCAGCCAGCCTCAACTACTTAGTGAGGCTCTCCACAACCTAGTGAGATGTGGTTTCAAAATAAAAAATTAAAAAACAGGACTGAGAGTGTAGCTCAGAGGTAGAATGCCCTTGGATTCCATCCCTAGTACTGCAAAAAAAAAAAAAAAGAATAAAAAATAGTATTGGGGTGTAGCTTAGAGGTATACTGCCCTTGGGTTTAATACCTGGTACCACAAAATAAATAAATAAATAAATAAATAAATAAATAAATAAATAAATAAATAAATAAATAAATAAAATTGACATTTTATATATATATGTACATACATGAAATGTCAATTTAATATAATTAGCAATATAATGAGCATTTTCATGTATTTCTACCACTTTCTTCTACCAAAGGAAGACTGGCAGTGATACAATCCTGAAATGACATACCTAAATAAGATTAAAATATCAAAATTCAACACCAGTGTTAAAATTCAACAAAACATGACTCTGTGTCATACTTTCACTTTTCTGCTATTAGGTCCTCACACACAGCTATTGATTTTTTAATGTGGTATGAATACTTTATAAACATCCTGCATTTTATCAATTCTGTCCACATTTGAACCAAATCTGAACTGAGAAAAAAAAGAATTTCTGCTCCATTATTATAAATGATAAGATCTACTATTTCAAAATTGCAATTACCTGACATAAATAGATTACCACTGCAATCAAATCTAAATATTATTTGGCAAAACAACAACTGTATTAGCCATTTCATTTGGGTTCAATAATTAGTAACAATTCATCTTCCTTTATTTATGTTAACCTCTTGAATTTTTGAGCTAAATAAAAAGGAAAACAGAGAAAGCCAAACAAATGAGCTCCACTTTCTAACAGTACAGATGAGAGGATGGAATGAATGGATGACCAAAACCTCAGGTCACCATGGAAGGTCTGAGCAAGCTAGTAGTTCAGTGATCATTTCGACAGAACTGAATAAACTGCCTGGAATCCTTTGTCATCCATGACTGGGAAAGGCAAGTTTTCACTCTCATTTTTTTCTCACTGCATTCATACTACAGTTTCTAAGGTTAGAGTTCAACTCAACCAGCCAGAAGGTAAATGCCTATGTTTTCATAAAGATCAGAAATGTGTTCTACATGAAGTTATTTTTCTGTTTTGATGAGTTGATCAAGAGCATCTATGAAAACAGAAATGACTTCCTTGCTGAGCCCACTATTGCACCCCCCCTCAGCCTTTAGAAAACATCCCGTGTTCAACTGCCATTAGCATGGCTACTAGACACTGTAGGTGTAAGTGGCCACCAAGGAGGAGCTTGCTTAGAATAGCCATAGCCAGGTCTCTGTGTATTGAGGGGAGTAAAGTACTGTGTGGCCAGATCCCTGTCTGGGTCTGGCACCTTGCAGGTAAACTAATCAGAGTTCTTAAAGCCATTTGAATCCCAAGACTCAAAAATATGGATACAGAATTTTTCAACCTCAGTTCCAGTGAAGAGATATAATTCAATTATAATATGACTTGCTCTTTTATGTGCCCTAGTTTTCTTTGGCATTGAAACCATCATTCTATAAATTGTCATTATTTTTGTGTACAATACCCTTAGAATGCCTGGAGAGCTATAAACGGTATTGAACCTGGAGTTGCAATATCCGCATGTTTAGTATTAGTACAACTGTGTGTAGCCTCATATAAATTATGCAGTATTTTCAGATCCTGAGTTTTCTAAACAGGATAAATCTAGACCATATGGTTTTAAATGTCCTTCCATCTGTGGGGTTTTATGAACTTAAAATTCTACTTTGTAAAAAAAAAATCTTTAATAATTTTATTCAACAATTTCCACCATTCTATTAATTCAGTTTACACAAAGTTTGCCTTAAGATACAAAAATATTATTGAAGGAGAAAATAATAGATAGATAATACAGTGATCAGGTAATGACTGAATTAAAAATAACTTGAAGCCCTACTTAAATCATGCTAAATTCAAAATATCAGTTAAGGAGATCTTAACTAAAACTTAAAAAGAAGAAAAGAGAACCTATACCAAGAGCAAAAATTTAAAGAGATAAGAAAAAACATACTTCATAAAGCAGAAAATAAATAATTAGGGGAGAGATGAAATAATCAGAATAAGATAATTTAGAGTGGGTGGTAAAAGATTTTAAGAAAGATAATCTAATAAGTAATGAAAATTATATTCCAAATAGTAGTTTTTCAAATATATATATATATATGTGTGTGTGTGTGTGTGTGTGTGTGTGTGTGTGTGTGTGTGTATGTAATAGAAAAGCCAAATGCAATATATTAACCAGGAATAAGGGAAACAGAAGAACTATTTAGTTTTGATTTACCATGAAAATAGAAGAAATCAAGTAGATGAAAAGCACATAAAAATGGGAAAATATTTAGTGTTTCAATTACTAAAATGTTCCTGAGAAAGTTCTTATTTTAGACTTAAATGAAAGGCAATTATATGTGTTATTCTCTGGCTCCTTTGTACAAAGGACAGATGACACTAAGCATATAGTTTAAAACTGGCCTCAACACTGAATTTTCCCTTCCATAGTAATTGTGTATTTCTATTCCACCTTTCATGAAACACAGCTAATTATAGAACTTAGAGAAGAGTATCCCAACTTAATTTATAAATAATATCAGAGAAAAAGGTAGAAAGATCTGAGTTCTATCCTCAATGGTTATTTAGTTATTGTGTAGTCTTTGGCAAATCCCTGTGACTCTGCTATGCATAAAATCTGCATTACTTATTTCCCAGTGTTGCTGTGATGGTTCAATATTTATTTACTACTCTAGATTTAAGAATTGATTTTCAGAATGTTTGAAGGCTAATGGGAAAAGGTCACTGGAAAGGGACAAGCATTAAAGACATAGGATTGAGGGACTAAGAACTAAACTAAGCATCCTAATAAGGCCAGAAGGGAAGAGATTCAGTTCACAAGATAGTGTCACTTGGTTTCTCTAGAATGAGAACCTGGGGAAGAAATAGAACAGGCATAAAGACCATAGTGGATTTGGTGGCAGCTTTTTCATTCTCTTAGAAGAGGGTGGGAGTACAGGCCTATGGAGATACTGAGAATAACTTGAAAGTGGACTTAGAATTCATTAATGCCAATAAGATGTTTACTAAGAGAAGTGATCATTTGAGCCAGGCATAGTGATACACATCTATAATCCCAGTACTTAGAAGGCTGAGACAGGAGGATCACAGGCTCAAAGGCAACCTCAGAAAATTAGTGAGGTCTTCTACACTGTTGGTGGGATTGCAAATTAGCGCAGTCATTGGGAATGGATCCACCATATGATCCAGATATACCACTCCTAGGTATCTTTTCAAAGAGCCTGAAATCAGAATATCATAGTAATAAACACACATCCATGTCTATAGCAACACAATTCACAAGAGCCAAATTACGGAACTGCCGCGCGCTGCTACCCGACCGGCGGAGAAAAGCACACGACAACAGGTTCCTTCTACATGAAGCTCTACTCAGGATTGCTCTTGTTAACAGGTCTTCAGATAAACTGGTCGGGCCCTGTCCCCCAAGAACCCGCCACTTATATTTCTGTCATTGACCAATCAGGATCAGGCACATATCTGTACTCTAATTGGTCAGTAAACTAAGCCTGCTCACCAGCTAGCATTGCTATCAAGCAACAACGCCATATTAGGAGTTGTTTACTGCACTTAGGTACTTCCTCCAGGCGCCATCTTTCGGGTGGGACTGGTTCTGCTGCTCCCAACATGGAACCAACCTAGGTGTCTATCAACAGATGAATGAATTATAAAATTATGGGATAAACACACAATGGAATTCTACTCAGCAACCAAAAAGAACCAAATTATGCCATTTGCAAGAAAATGGATGGACCTGGAGAACATTATGTTAAGTGAGATTAGCCAGTCACAGAAAGTGAAGGGTCATATGTTTTATCTTATATGTGGAAGTTAGGAAGTAATCAGGATGTCAGAGGGACTTTAGATAATAGAAGAGAAACTTTAGGGGAGCCAGAAAGGTGTTGTAGGGGAAGGCGGGTTGGGAGAGGGAGGATCAATAAAGGAATCACTTCCATTGCTGCAATGTACATATGTGAGAATACTAATGTCAATCTCAATATCCTGTATGGGGAAGGGGGGGAGTGGGGAGAGCGCAGCGCGGGGGAAAGCCCACCAAGTGCTGGGTGCATGTGTGTCACTTTGACTCTGATTTACATTATAATGTGAGACTACAATGCATCAATAAAAGTATAAAATAATAAAAATAAAATGTTTTTGTGACAGGAAGAATAAAGCATAGGAAAGGGAAAGGAAAACAGTATTTCAACAACAATAAATGATAGTATTCCTTCAAAAAATTAAAAATAAAAAACAAAAAACAGAAAGAGCTGGAGGTGTAGTTTAGAGGCTGAATGCCCTTGTTTCCATCTCTACTTAAAAAAAAAAAAAAGTACCCATGGGGTCATCCCTGAATTCTTTCCTGGAATCCATCATTGTATCATTGCTAACATACCCCTTTTCAGTCATAAACTGAGAACAGAGAACAATACTAATTGGGTTCGACTTATTACTTAATATGATGATTGAAGAAAATGACTGAAAATAGTTTTATTCTAAGACAAATAGAACAGTTCTGGAAATTTAAGCCTATCAACACCATCTGAATATTGTTTTTTAAACTAGAAGATTTTATCAGGTCAGTAATTACAGAGGGGATTCAGGAAGGCTGGAAGACCTACACCCCCTACTTGATAACAGGCTTCCTAAGGTAGGATTTCCAGTAAGCCCAGATACAGTGCGGGAGATGAGTGAGGGAATGGGATTTTTCAGAGTAGAAAATGCCGTGAAATCATTCAAAAGGGTAAGTAAGACAGGTAAGTGAGGGGAAGGCAAGCATTTAAATGACACCTAGAGCTCACCCCCTATTGAGAGCATAAGCAGAATTGTGCCAACCATTTCAGGTCTATTTGTGCCTCTTTTGTATTCTCCCTTTCTGAGAAGCAATAAATAATCTTGAATAGATTTCTTAACACATTCCTTCTAAAGAATACTTACAATTGGGTAAGATTGTCCTTGGTTATATTCAAATCTAATTCCCAGTGCTTTGAGGAACCCCATAAAGGGGCTACTTGCTTAAAATCAAGTCCCAACTAAAATGATTGCATAATACAGACTTGCCACAACCCACACTGGCTCCTGTTGTCCATGGAGGCCAACAAGGTGTAGCAAGGAGACACACAGAATTTGGGAGGAAGTGTTTGCAACTTTTCATGGGCTGTAAGTACAATTCATTGTAAAATAATATTGCACAATTCATAATACAAATACCTCTGCCTGGTGACAGGGAAAAAAAGGAATAAACATGCCTAATGCTTTAAAAAAAAATCTCTGAACTTAGAAATAAACCTTGTAATACCTTGGAAATGATTTTGAGCCAGCTCTGAAGATAAACATCATGCTCTTTCTGTGGTCTCACAAATACTTCCTTACCATAGTAACATTTTAGTGATGCAAATCTTTGACATCTTCCCATTTCCAACATAAATATAAACTTTAAACTATTTTCCTAACACCCAGATTGGGTCATATTAACCTATTAAGGAAAGAATACATTAGTCCATATGGGAAACTACATTTTCTGTGTATATATTCTTTGAAAATTCCGAAGACAGGCATATTGACTATGATGAGAATTTTGACAACAATGCGAATCACTCCCAATGGTCAGAGTGAATGTGAATAAAGAATTAAATCATCTTAGAAAATTGCTTTCTGCCTCAGTGAAATAGGGTTTGCAGGCTACACCAGATATCTTTTTAATAATACAGAGGCATCTTAGAATTTTGTCAAAATTCGTCATTGTTCTTCCTAAGCACAGATGAAAAACTGTTCTGAAAAGGTAATTACTTATGGGAAACGGTGGGATAAAAGTGATGACAATAATCAGTTCTATTTACTATTCGCATTCAAGTTGCTGCAGTCTGTGGCTAGTTTCTCTGGAAGGAGCGCGCTTACCTTTCTCCTCCTCTCTTACTGCATCTCTGACTACCTTGAGGAAGCACCTATCGATTTAGAGGAGGAGAATTAGTTGCTAGTAAATTGTCTCTCTAATCTTTTGACTTGATCTAAATATTAAATGTTGCTTAAAGACCCAAAAATGTAGTTTGTACAGTAAACAATAAATTTATCATTTTCTACAATAGCTGCTAAAATTTTAAATTAGGTTAAGCAAAGAGAACATAAATTCACTGATAAACATTTATTAATTGACATCTTACAGTTCTGATTTTACATCATCTTTTAGTAAACATTTCTTGAAAATAAGTTTTATAGATATTCAGAATATGTAGTTAATGATTATAGTGTATAAAATCTTATATAATACATAGTCAATCCATAATATTATTTAAGGAAGTAGCTGTAATATTGAAACACATATAAACATCAAAGAAAACTTGTTCAATATTCCATTTCTCAAAGCAATAATTTTGTACATAAATACCTAAAAAATCATAGATTTTTATGGCTCTCTCACTCAAAACCCTAATTTATACACATAATGGTCTATATTATATTTTTATATTTATATAATTATAACTATTGCTAATAAACAATCTAGTTATTTCTGATCTTTATGAAATAAATTCATTTAAAAATAATGTCTTATTCTAATGTTGACCACAAGTTCATTATTGATTTATATGAGAAAAGAGAAAATGCTATATCTTTTAGGGAAGAGATGGAAAAAGTGTTCCTTTCTTCCAAGGGCTTAACTCTTTTTACAGTATCCTCATATGGTTTCTACTTTGAAGAGAAATTAGAAGGAAAAGGAGGAAGACAGAAAAAAATGAAGGAGAACTTAGGAGATGACATTCTCATTTTTTTTCCATGGTGCTAGAGATAGAGCTCAGGCCTTCATATATGCTAGGTATATGCTCTACCACTGAGCTATACCCTCAGTCTACAGATATGTATGTGTGTGATATGTCCAAGTAGAAAAAATGATTTTTTGTGTGTGTTGTACTGGTGATTGAACACAGGGGCATTCTTCCTTCCGGCTATACCCCTAGCCCTTTTAAAATTTGTTCTAAATTTTGAGACAAGGTTTCACTCTGTTGCTGAAGGTCTAAGTTCCCGAGGCTGTCCTCAGACCTGTGATCCTTCTGTCTCACCCTGTCAAGTACTGCGATTACTTGCTCAGCCTATGGATTATTATTATTTTTTTAAGGTACTGGGGATTGAATTCAGGGGAAATCTACCTCCGAGCTACAACCCCAGCCCTATTTTTTAATTCTTTATTTGGAAACAGGGTCTCACTAAATTGCAGAGGACCTCACTAAGTAGCTGAGGCTGGCCACGAATCTAGATCTTCCGGTCTCAGCCTCCCAAGTAGTGAGATTACAAGCTTGCCACCACACCCGGCTTGAATTTTTTTATGAGCTTACTTTCTGATTCAGGATGACTCTCAAAATTTTCTAGTCATTACAGACATGAAAGAAAGTTAATTACAATTTGGGAATACTATGAAAAACAAACAAACATGTTCTTCTAAGTAAGAATCTCTTTTCCCTAATAAACACAGTGTCTTCTTATTTTTTTATTATTTTTTTTTTTGCAGTACTGGGAATTGAACTCAGGGACATTCTACCTCCGAGCTACACCTCCAGCCCTATTTTTTATTCTTTATTTTGAAACGGGGTCTCACTAAGTTGCGGAGTGCCTCACTAAGTAGCTGAGGCTGGCTGCGAATTCGGATCCTCCGGTTTCAGCCTCCCAAATGCTGGGATTACAAGCGTTCGCCAGCACGCCCGGCTCTAAACACAGTGTCTTCTAATTTTCCATATTACTCAATAATGAACTTGTGGCCACCAAGCCAAAGCTTTATTCACATTGAATCGTGAAAGGATTTTGCCAATTCTAAGAGGCAACTGAGGTCCAAGTAGGAAAGTAGGATCAATATACAGAAAAGTGATTAATAATTCTAAGATTATTGGTAAGGCACCTAGATATCAAGAAGGAGAAAATAGAAATCTCAAACAGAAGAATTCTGTCAATAAAGAGATGAAATATTGCACATGCTCAGCAAAGTATAGACATTAGAAGGGAAAAAAGGAGACAGTGAAGTAGAGAGGTTAGGAGAGGCTATTATTATTTACATTCAACTTCCATCTTTAGAAATTTTTACATTGAATTCTAAATCATAAGTTAAGATTAGACCAAGAGCAACAGAGGTCTAAGTAAAACAAGCTATTTCCACCACAATAAATGTAGCTGCTTTTTTGTTGTTGTTGTTCATGATGGTTTCCAGTGTGGGGCCTTATGTATTTTGGGATGCTAAGCATTCACTCTGCCATTGAGCTACACTCCCGGTTCATATACACAGTTTTTGAATGACTGAATGAAACTACAGGAACAGTATCAGCCAGACACAATGGTGCACACTTATAGTCCCAGTACATGGGAGTATGAGACAGAAAGATTGCAGGCTCAAGGCCAACCTAGGCAACTTTGTGAGACATGGTTTCAAAATAAAAAATAAAAGATGCTAGGGATGTAGCTCACTGGAAAGCATCCTTGGGTTCAATCTCCAACAATATCTTGCTTTCCAGTGAACAATAAGTGATCACATACTAATCTATGTCTGTCACATATTTCTGAAAATATTTTTTCTAATCTGTGGATTCACATAAATACTAAAGGTTTTAAAGATTTTTAGTAGTTGCATAGTGTTCAAGTACATTTGCCCATATTTACTTGGAATTTGCCTAAATTATAGGCAATATTTTAGCATCATAAACAATGTGGCAATAAAACTGTGTATGCATTTTCCTGTTTGAATTTTTCCCTTATGATTTATTCCTAGAAGAAAATAGGTCAAAATATGTAAACAGTTTAATAACTATTCACAAATATTTTTGTATTGTCTCTATAAACTTTGCATGTTTAATATCTTTCCCCCAACTCTTCTCCAAACTATCTGGAGCTAAGGACCATGCTTTTTAATTAAAGGGCCCATGGACACAACATGCTGCTTGCCTCCAGAAAGTATTCACTAAACATTTGTGGTTAACTGATTAACTGATAGTTGTCACAACCTCTTCATTTTTTCCCCTATTAAGGAACATAATTTAGAATTTTAATTGGTGTGTCATAAACCCACTCATAATATAACCTCTCATATCCTCCCATGCAAACTATGTGCAGCTAGTGGTAGACAGGAAGTTAAATCTTGGCCAGTTTATATTTTACAAGATTTCTAGGGAAGCTACTTAAAGGAAAATGGTCTAGTTGGAAGATTGTCCTGTTTTTCTTCCTATTATTACCTTTCCTGCAGTCTAGGAATATAGAGGTGACAGAGCATTGGTAGCCATCCTAAGTCAGTAAAATAACTCCAATGATATAATCCATGTACAAGGACAAGGAGGCAAAAACTAATAATCTGAGGTTCACCACACTTATTACGGGTGAACTTGTGCATACCTGTAATTCTAATCCTTGGGAGGCTGAGACAGGAGGATCACAGGTTCAAGAACAGCTTCAGCCACTTAACAAGGCCCTAAGCAGCCTAGCGAAACCCTGTTTCAAAATAAAAAATAAAATAGGGCTGGAGATGTAACTCAGAGGTAAACCACCCCTGGGTTTAATCCTCAGTACCAAAAATAAATAAGTGAATATATACGAGAGAAACAGCTACCTAACTCAAGTCCACTACATATGTGGAGTTAGTTTTTAAACAGCTTAACTAAACAGCTAATGATTAAACAATGCTGAATTAACTGATTAAAAATAATGTTGAATGAAAATAAGTGTGCCATTTTGACTTCGAGTGACTATATATTTTTAAATTTTAAAATGTGTTCATTTTATAAATTTGAAATGTCAGTTTATTTTGAAGTTCATACTTATTTTATTAGTAGTAATATTAACTTTCATGAACTCATTCTATGACATGAAATATACTATAAAAAGTAACCCATGAGACCTCATCCACTTTTTATTATCTGCATTCATCTATACTTAAGGTATCTATTGTTTTGTAACATTCACATTTAGACTATATCACATTTCTGATTTTTCTTTGTAATTCTTCACCCCTCCAGAAGATTTACAAATATTCATATTTACTTATGCTTGTTTCCCCAAGATCCATTCTGAATTATGAATCCGTCTAAAATAGAATTTTTTGAACTGCTTCTCTAAAGGTCTTTTTTAACATTTAATTTTGAAGTATACTTGTTCATTATAGCAAATAACCAGATTTTAAATCCTAAACCATTTTGTAATCTCACTATCATTGTATTTCTTCATTTGCAAAATTGGAAATATTTTAAGAGTAAACTGGGATTAAAAATATAATGTGCTAGCATAGTATCTAGTCCACATCACTTAGTTCCCTGCTCCTTGTTTACAAACCAGGCCTTGTAGTGCATTCATATAAAATAAATTGAAAACAATTTTAGCATAGTTATTTTTAAATTGTTTCTAGCATGTGGAAGAAGGCTGTGTTTGAAAACTTACGTTAATTTGTACCCTTTATAAAGGTGCTTGCCATCTAATTATGTTGTCTTTCAAATCAAGTTATACGTTTCTGAATTTTACACATGGAAGCAAGTTTCACTATGGTGATACAGGAATGAGACAAATAGGTACATCATTAAAACTCTTCTTACTTGATTGCATTTTCTACTGTTTCCAAAATATTTGGAAGTGATTTATGCCTATTCCTGGGAAACTGGCAAAGTTTGCTGGACTCTGGATTTAGTGGAAACATTTAACTGAAGAAAGCTTCTGAGAGGTAAAACATTCATTTTTCTTTGCATTTAGTTCCCAAATGGAGACAAATAGCTTAAAAGCAATATTAACCTCAATGTACTTGGGCTATTTATCTTCATAAGGAACAGTCTGAAAACAAGAAAACAAAGCCCATAAAAATGATTTTATTTAATCACACAAGTATATCTCACCAAAAATCTTTAGTTATTTCCTTAGGGCTTAATTCTAACCTCAGTAACTCATGCACAAATTCTACAGATGTCAATGGGAGCCGTGCATGTGGAACTCTGGGCCAAATTTGGTTGTCATGGATGAATTAGTCAAAGAGGGCATTAGATCAATTCTTTAAAACATAAAGTACTCTCATTCTGTAATCCTTTTCCATCTTTCCAAATTTATTGACCTAATCCAGTAATAATTATTGAATCTCCGTAATACACATCAAACCACAATTTCATGCATGCATCACAGAGTCACTGGCCTTAAAACATTTACCTTTCCACATAAATGTTAATAATCTTGCAGCCATATTTCATCGTAGCCAGAAGAAAGTATTGCGACATACTTTGCGACAAGGTCAATTTCACTTAAGGAAAAATGCTAACATTTTAAAAGTCAGCTATTCAGTTGGGGTTATGATTGCATTTCCCTTATCTTGTTACAGGACAGTAATCTGATTTCACTAGTGCCAGTTATTTAGGTATGCTTAAAAATATTTATTCAGAGTCACGATGTGTAAGTTAGAAAAACTGTATCATCCTCTGGTTTCTAAAGAAATCGTGTTTAAGAAAATCTGCCTTTGAAAATGTTTATTTAGGTATTTTTAGCATGTCTTTTTTTTCCTTGTAAGACAAAAAAAAAAAAATCTTCAAATGACTTGTAACTTGTTAGAATAAATACTGCTTCCCTGGGTGCCTAACCCTAGCTCTTGCCTTAGTGAATAAACTCAATGTTGAATTTCTTACGCAATTTGAGCTACACATTGGTCTTATAACAAGTATCCACAGAGTTTGCCCCCCTCTGAAGGGTAACCCTAGTGACCCATTCACTTTGCCTGAAATAATTTACTATCCTTTTCCTCGAAATCAGTGTAATAATACCAGGGTTGGTGGCAAACACCTATAATTTCAGTACTTGTGAGGCTGAGACAGGAGGATGAGGATCACAGTTTTGAGACCAGCCTCAGCAACTTAGTGAAACTCTTAGCAAAGTAGCAAGACCTTGTTGTAAAATAAATAAATAAATAAATAAATAAATAAATAAATAAATAAATAAACAAAATAGGGTTAGAGTTGTAGCTCAGAGATAGAATACCTCTGGATTCAATCTCTAGTACCACAAAAATAAAGCAAGCAGTGTATAGGCATCTATAGCCATTGTAGTAGACTGGCTGATACTCAAATTGTCACGAGACATAAAGATTTTTAGGAGAGTTTTGAAAATGAATTTAGGCACTGCCCTTCCTTACTTTCAGTCGTGTGGTCTGTGGGAACTCTGCATTTTTACCAAGCTTTCTGGGTAACTCAGGTACTGGTCATACACAGACCACAAGGACATAGTGGAATCCAGATGAACAGTAGGACTCAGCAAGGGGAAGCTGAGCTGCGAGGAAGTGTGTGCTGTGAATTTAGGGTCAGGATGCTGTGTGCATGCTGCTGCTGGCATCAATTTTATGAACTCAGAGAAATCTTATTGTGAATAGAGCCTAGTAATAGCACCTGGCTCACATAAGCAATCAGTAAGCGGGAATTAAATCAAACATTGCTTTTTATTGACCCCACCATATTGTGCCAACATTGCTACTCTGATATATCTGTTATAATACTCACAGCACTGCTCTCTATAACTGGTGTGGGCTGCATCTTCCCCACATATCAATAGGTTGAAGTTCTCAGCCCCAGTACTGCAGAATGGAACCAAATTTGGCTACTGGGTCTTTAAAGAAGTAATTAAGTTAAAATAAGGTCAATTAGGGCAGCCCCTAATCCAATATGACTCATGCCCTTACAAAGTTTATAAACTTAATCAAGAATAAAGTTAAGAAAGGTATTTTCAGAGCAAAAGGGAAGCTCTTAGTAATCCTACCAGGATTCATGAAGGATATCAGGTATGAATGGAGATTGTTCTTGCAAACAAGAACTATAGTCACCCTAACTATAAGGCATGTATCACTGAATGTAAAGAAATACCCAGGTCTCATTTTATGGCATTTGGCCTCATGAAAGGAACCCACCTGAAGATAAAGTAAAATAGCTTTTCATATTTCCTCACTTCAAAAACAGAGTGATTTATACTAATACATTTTTGTGCAGCTTGTACTTTTTAGTAATATAAAAGTACATTTCAATGAGCTTCTAGTAATGTCAGCAGAGTGATTATGCAAACACTTTTACAGATATCACTATGACATTCTGATGAAAATTTACTGTTTAAAGGCCCCAGAAAGCATGCATAAGTGGATGGATTCTTTAAAAAACTACCATTGAAATAGACGAGAAATTGGAAGTTGATATCGTTTTCATTCGTGTATGCCTCCCAGTCTCCAGGATTATTAGACAGAAAAGCACATATGGTATTACTGTCTTGGGGTGAGGTGGTACAGAAAGTTCAAGGCAGGAGAAACAGCTGAAAAGTATCTAAAGTCAATGAAGAGTGTACCTTTGAAAAGTGCTGTGGAAAGGGCCAGAGTGACATGTTTCTAGTATTCTTACCAAGTATGCTCCCTAAAACCTGTGGCGGTGGCAGCAGAAAAATGTAGCCTTATCACATCTGTTAAAGATGGCAACGAGAATGCAGTGTTGGAAGAGAAGCTGGAAGCTTAAGTCAATCATTCTGGAAATGAGAAAGAACAGAACCCCAAACTTGAGTATATAACTCTGCTTAAACTTCAGGAAGACCACTAATTCTATCTGTAGGAAAGACTTAAGAACTGGAAAAGGCTAGGGAAACTGGGGCAAGCAGGGCAAGCAGACTCCAGAAAAAAAAATTTCCCCTGAAACACTTTTGTTTACTGAGAGAAATTTTGTGCATTTGCTGCTTTTTAAAGAGGCATTCCCTAAACCATCCACAGCTCAGGTGCTTGAGAGCCTGTGCTTATTGAATTGAATTGAATTGAGGTATCCTAAGAAAGAGAAGTTTGAGAAGTAGAAATTTAGGAGGATTTTGCAGAGGCAAGGAATCCACAGAGAGTGTGAAGCACAAAATTTGAATGTAAACTTTGTCTAGATGCTTGAATGATCACCAAACTCTGAGAGCACAGGGGAGGTGCACAGAGGCCCAGAATGAAAAAAAGAAAATAATCAGGGTTTGAAGTCTGAGTTCAGACAAGTTAACTGCCTATTTAGAAGGAAAAATGAAACAAGAATCCTCTGCTGCCATGAGAAATACCCAGCTAAGATTGAAATGAACACAGAAAACTGGGCCCATGAGGATACCAAGGATGAGATCACAAACCCTTCACCTGTCTGGAACCACTCCATGTGTCTTGGTGATTAAAGACTTTATTTACTTATTTATTTATTCCTTTTTTTTCTGAGGTACTGGGGAAGATTGAACCCAGGTGCATTCTACCTCTGAGCTACATCCTCAGCCCTATTTTTTATTCTGTATTTTTAAAACAGGGTCTCATTAAGTTGCGGAGAGTCTCACTAAGTAGCTGAGTCTGGCCAAGGACCTGGATCCTCCAGTTTTAGCTTCCCAAGTACTCTGATTACAAGCATGCACCACCACACCTGGCTTATTTATTCCTCCTATTGGTGTTTTATACTCACATCATAATGTAGTTCAGAGTAATAGTAACATACATGCACACAGCAGTTGGTGAGCACCCCCTCCTCTTCCTCATACAGGGTATTGAGATTGACATTGGAATTCTCACATGATGTCAAAGGAAGTGTTTCCTACTTTAACCTCTAGTTGCTATTTGAATTTTAAGAAACTGCTTAAGTTCTCTGTGTTTTGTTTTCTCACCTCTAAAATGGCAATAAAAATAGTACTTTCTGTTTCAGGCGTTTTTGAATATTAAAGGAGGTAATATAGGTGAGGCATTTTTAAAAGAAGAGCATCTGATTGGCTACTGCTAGGACAATGACAGTATCATTTAGGATGACAATACCATAGTCTTTCCAACACAGAGATGCAGTCCCAAGGAGAAAGGAGAGTGGCTTGAGGGAGATATCTTGAATTTTTAAAAAAAAACTTTTAAAATTGATCTTAGTTGCCCTAAATTTCAAAACAATAGAAACACAAAAAATACAGTTACATGGAAAAAGTATACTTGCTTTCCTTGTGCAATTGAGTTATGTTGGTGCCACTACTCACACACAGAGATACATATGCTTGCATACAAACTCACACTTACTATTGGCTTATACAGGGCATATTGGATCTCTTGTTTTATTCAGTTTAATTGTAAATCTGACTTTTTGTTTGTTTGTTTGCTTATTTGTTTTGTTTCTGGTATTTAACCTAGGGGTATTCTACCTCTGAGCTACCCTTCCAGCTCTACTTTGAAACAGTTTCATGCTAAGTTACTGAGAGTCTCTCTATGTTGCTGAGGCTGGTCTTGAACCTGAGATCCTCCTGTCTCAGCCTCCCAAATACTGAGATTACAGGTATGTGCCACCATTTCCAGCTCTGATTATTTTTAATACAAAAATTCAGAAAATTATTTTAAATCTCCATCTTTCTAAGTCTGTTTCATTTTGCAAAAAAAAAAAAAATCTAAATTTATCAGATTCTGGTCAAGGAATACAGTCTCTACAAGTTATGAAAATGGTTTCAATGCCATTTACTTATTATATGGTTAAATTTTCTCATCATTTAAAAAAAAAATGCTTTCTTGACCATGCATGCACTTGAACATTTTCACCTCCTGTGAATATCTTATCTATTAAATATGGGGATAACAAGTGGGTAAAAATTCAGTTTCTCTTTTTAAAGGTCTTAAAGCAATAGAGATGCAGACAGATAAACAACTTTTTAAGTAAGCAGAAATTGCAGCAGCACTAGAAGTGGGCAGAAGGATATAGTAGTAGCATTTAATGCAGAGTGATCAATTCAGGAATTTAGTGTTGAGCCGGGCGGGGTGGCACAGGCTTGTAATCCCAGCATTTGGGAGGCTGAGACTGGAGGATCCGGGTTCGAGGCCAGCCTCAGCTACCTAGTGAGGCCCTCCGCAACTTAGTGAGACTCTGTTTCAAAATAAAGAATAAAAAAATAGGGCTGGGGGTATACCTCGGAGGTAGAATGCCCCTGAGTTCAATCCCCAGTACCGCAAAAAAAAAAAAAAAAAAAAAAAAAAAAAAAGAATTTAGTGTTGTTTAAGCTGTATCATATAGAATGGGAAGCCACTTTTTAAACAGATAGTGGAGAAAAATTCTAGACCAGGAGAGATTATGTAAAGTTATAATAGTATAAAACAATAAGACAAGTTCAGGGAATTGTGAACAATTCCAAAATTTTAAGCACAGTGGGAATGCAGGGAGTAATAAGATGAGATCTGATGGGAAGACAAGACTCAGACAGGATTTTTATTTAATTCGTACACAGTGAGAACAAAGTGAAAATTGAGAAAAGAAAGTAGATTTTAGGCATGCCTACAATAGGACTGGGTAACTGGTTTTTGCTATATCATTTGAGGGAGTATGTATGTGGATATGAGACTGTGGAAAAGGTCAGATATTGAGAGAAACTGAGAATTATTTAAATTTCTGGTTTAGGTTGATATTGACTATATTTATAGAGATGAAATTTCTATGAGAAAGGACAAGTTAAATAGGGGGAAGATAAACCTGCACTTATATATGTGGACCTCAAACTTCCTATGGATAGCTGTACATGCTATCAGTTGGGAGGTTGGAAAACATGAATTTCAAACTCAAAATAGAATTATGGGCTGTACACTTGTATTTGAAAAAGACAGAGATTCTGCCAGTGCCCTTATGTAGAGTGAAAGAATCAGAGAGTAAAAATCAGAAGCTCAGAGGCCCAACTATTTAAGGATGAGCAGAGAAAGGAAAACTGGTAAATAAAACAGAATGAGTCAAGATTTTCTAAAGAATTAGAACCAATAGGGTGTGTGTGTGTGTGTGTGTGTGCGCGCGCATTATTCTAAGGAATATGATTTTGGAAATTGGCAAGTCCAAAATCTGCAGAGTAGGTGAACAGACGTCAGACCTAAAATTCCTAAAATTCCCTTCCCCTATAGAAGAGGTCTATTTTTTTTTTTTTCTATTAAGGTTTTCAACTGACTAGATGAAGCCTACCCAATTATGGACAGGAAATGACTTTTTTCAAATCTATTGATTGAAATTTCATCCCATGGCCTAACCAAGTTGAGTCATAAAATCATCACATAGCATGGAGGAGTCAGTGATGAAGAGAAAAGAAAGAAAGAAAGAAGGAAAGAAAGAAAGAAAGAAAGAAAGAAAGAAAGAAAGAAAGAAGAAAGAAAGAATCATGCATGAAAGAGAAAGAGAAAGATTTCATGAAACAGAGAAATGAAAGGATTTCAAAGATAAAATAAGCAGTCCAGATGGTTTTAAGTAAGAGATTGACTGAAAATATGACCTTAGGTGAAGCAATCGGAAGTCCTTCTGGTAGAATAACTGTCGAATGACTGAAACCAAAAAACAAATGTTGAGAAATTAAGTAGGAAGTGAGTAATGTGAAGACACTGTGTGCTAATTATTCCCTCCCACTAGAAATTTAGCTTGTGAATAGAAGAGCTATAGAGTTATGGCCAAAGGGAGAATAGGGTGAAGAGGGTCTGCTTTTTGCTACGAGACTTGGAAGGAAATAAAATAAACCTGCTAAGATTAACACTTTGGCTGATGGTAGTAAAAGTGACTGTAGCTCAACTTGTTAACACTCTAGGTGTAATTGCAATTTAATAGACATCTGTAGAAACACACAATACACTCATCCTAAAGGGTGATTGTCTAGTAGAGCAATTTCCATGAAGATTAAGGGAGAGGGGAAGATTATGGTTGCCCATTAAATTCATGTCAATCAAAAAAACCCACACAGCTGGTTCTCATTCTGCAAGGTAGTTGGAGTGAAAGATGGAAGCCATAAGAATGCATAGAACACTCCTTAATTATTTTCCTCAAATTATTTTTCATTATCAGTCAGTACTGAGTTATCTAATGAAAGGTATTTCAATATTCATAAGCAAATTCTTTTTTATTGAAAAATAACATTTTTATTTATAAATGATGCATATCCTTCTAACTAACCTTTTCACAAGGTGAATAAAGTGGAGAGGAGAAGAGAGAAATGAAATGCTTCAATGACTCAGAAAACATATTGTTATTGACAAGATCAAGGCAGGTTTGTATCCAAATTAGTATTCTAATAGTCTGTTCCAGTCTAAGATAAAGAAATATACATATGTATATACAAAGGAATATATATACGATAAAGAAATATATGTATGTATATATTTACATATATGTGTGTACATACACATACATACATACCATGGATGCACAATACAAACACAAGTCTATATTTTTCTTATAGTGGCCAATTATTTTTATTTATATCACAAATCATCTGAGTTATGTATTGTAGTACATATTCTCCTCTCCACTTTATTCACCTTGTGAAAAGGTTAGTTAGAAGGATATGCATCATTTATAAATAAAAACGTTATTTTTCAAAGGGAAGATACCATAGTCTGAGCTCCATATTATCATGCCATTAACATCTTCCCTTCTGTGATTCTCTTCCAGTTTAAAATATATATATGATAAAGAAATACATATAAGATAAAGAAACATATAAATATATATCATAGATGCAAAATACATATACAGTCTTATCTTTTTCTTATAGTGGCCAATTATTTTTATTTATATGATAAATAAATCATCTGAGCTAAATAGTGTTTTAATTTCACAAACCTTGCCACAAAATAAACCACAGTCTGAGCCCCAGATTTTGTGACATAAATGGCTTCCCTTCTATAATTTCATAAAGAATATAATACATCTTTGGTCATTGCCAGAAAATAAACTTTGAAAAGCTGGCAAGAGCCCATCTAATTTGAAGCAGGGAAGTAATCTCACTTGTTCCACTTGAGTTGGACAACCAGGTGCTTTGCTGCATTTAAAGAACCTCCATTCAGTGTAATGGGTTGAGGTCACTTCATCTAATGTATCTCATTATTTTGAGGGAATGTAATCATTTCCGTGGCTTGTTTTCAGTTTAAGAATGAGAAATTTCTACGTGTTGGGAAAACTAGTACCAATTTGTTTTCAGTATCTGATGTAATACCAGATTAAGTGCTTTTATTTTTTGAGATATTCAGACTCAGAATATCTGAGTTAATAAAATGAGGTCCAATACTAAAGAATTTTTAAATCAAAGTCAATACTTCATTTGACTTAGAGATTTGACAGAGTTGGGTGGGGTTTTGTAATTTAGATCTCCTAGTCTCTTTCTGGGTCTGGAACAAATAATAGTAGTTTGGTTTCAGTATGAATTCTTTAAGCCAGTGGCCGAGGAGCAAGTTAGCCTTTCTGAAGAAGTAGAGTAGCTATAAAGGATGATAACAATGTATGAAAGGGACCTGGGTTGTATGAGTTTCTTCCATGTTTGCCACAGTATGAAAAGTTAGGTGTAGCTAAGCTGAGTTGTGTAAAATTATTGCTCTGTTGGTCAAAACTTGTCAACTACTGACAATTTAATCTGGTTCAAACTAAAAGTATTCATACCTTAACAATAAAGATATTTAGGTTTGTGAAGGTTAAATACTTCCATCAAGGCCAAATAGGTAGTATGTGGCATAATCATATATGAAACTGTGGCTTTTTTTTACTGTACCATTCACTTCCTTAGGAAAACTAAGTTCCAAAACTCACACTTCTGGGATACATGAAGGGCCAAATGTCTCAAAATGCATTGATAGACATCATTTCTTTCTAGGCTTAATATTAGCCCAATCAGGTGACTCAAAGGGACATAGGAGCCAACTGAAAGAGCTCCCAAATCCCCAAACTAGAAATTTTGAGCAGTAAGATAAATAAAGCAGCATTAGATTATAACTCAATATATGCAATATTGGTCCATTAGCCCATTTAAATATAATGATTTAATAAATGAATAAGTGGGAAAATAAATTCATGAGTTAGATTCTCTGTCCTCAAGCAGGGGGAGTATAATGAATATAACTCTCAGCTCTTTAGGAGGGCTGTGCATGGTGATTTTCTTTCAGTGAGAATAGTATTGAACAGGGAAAATATCTTTACAGTTAAAGCATCTGACACACACTACCTGAGGTCCGATGATCCACGTTAACCTCCTTGGTGATGAGTCATGCTGATAGTATGACACCCTAGATATGATGTGATGAGAATGGCATTTTATCTGTGGGATCTTCCTCACAAGAATTAGTATTCTAGTATAATCATGAGAAAAACATCAGACAAATCCCAGCTGAAGGACATTCTACAAAATACCTGACTAACTCTTCAAAAACTGTGAAGGTCATCAAGAACAAGGAAAGTCTGAGAAACTGTCAGTGCCAAGCGAGGGCAAAGAAGATATGTCAACTAACCGTAATGTGGTGCCCTGGATGGGACTCAGCAATGGAAACAGATCACTACTCAGATAACCAGAAAAGTCTGCATGAAATATATAGCATATAGTTAGTAGTGATGATGTATCTATATTGAGAATTATGACAAATGTAGCATGATAATGGAAATAATAATAACAAGGAACTAAGTATGGGGTACGTAGGGATTCTCTGTACTCTTTCACCTTTTATATAAATATAACTACTCAATTTAGAAAAAAATCTAAAAATGTAACAAATGCCAATCATTGGAACATATTCACTTAGTGGAAGCATTGAAATACATCATGATCAGGAAAATGTTATAAAATGTGATATAGGTTTCCTTTTGTGGAAAGACAGTATGCATATGTGTGTGTGTGTGTGTGTGTGTGTGTGTGTGTGTGTGTGTGTGTGTTTACACTCTCTCTAAGGTTGTTCACAGAGAGTTCAATGTACAACACTGGGAATAAAAAGTTCTTTTCACAGTAACATTTAAGAGTTTTGGGCAATTAAAGGAGTTAAGATTATTACCTGATATTTGAAGAATTGCAATCTTTTCTATTTTAGTTCAAATTAACCACTTCAAAAGTTGAGGTGATGCAAAATTTGAAATAATGTAACCGTTTTCTTGCATTATTTGTAACATTTACAAAAACCATGACTTCTCTACTTTTGGGTAATGGTATTCAAGTTTTATTTGTTCAGTGTGACCAACTTCATTGCCCTTGCAGTCCAGGATGGGTATCAAAAAGTGTGTAGTCTTATGATTATATTGTTTTTTTAGGATTCCTGTTTCGTAGACTGCATTTGAAATATTCTTCAGATTGCTTAATCAATTCAGATTTGGTAAAGAAATAGAATACTTCCAGTCACTGCACAAGACACACTTGAGAACATGAGCCATCTTCAAAAAACTCCAAAATAATCAGAATGGCCCATAAGATTTCCTGAAAACTCAGATGAAATTTGATTATTAAAACTATTAAATATACAAATGCTTGAAATTTATCAAATAATGTTGCTGAAGTATGCCATGTTATTACATTGCTAATATTCTTCTGGTTAAAGAAAAAATCCAGGAGGCACTTATCTCAAATGCAACACATTCCCTTTTATATAATATCTTTAGAATGTAGTCATTTCATATCATCTATCACCTCTGTCACAATTTTCTTAAGATTTCTAACCTCTCAAACTTACTTCTCTTATTACAGACCACATGATTTATGAGTACCGATAGCTACAGAGACAGCTGTGAGATTAGCATTGTAACCTATCCCAGATCACCTCAGAAACAGTTTCTTCTGAAATGTACTGTCACATAGAAATGGAATTACAACACATTTTGGGGGCAATTCTGACATGTACTTTTAAACTTTCTTGCTCCATTGTAAAGAAAAAAAAGTGAAAGTGGGAGAAAATTGGGCTACATTTATTAGCTTTGACTTTCTATAAAAATAATATGGACTTTTAATCAAAGACTTGATAAGATAATTTCATTTATCTTGATAAGACTTGATAAGATATAATTTCATTTATCTAATACCTTACATATTGTCTGTATCTATGCATATTAATAATTATGTAAATCATTATGAAGTTAAACAAATGAGCTATGTTGATATTCCATTGGAAATATTAGAGTCCATCCTTTTTATGACTTTGTGCCACGAAGATGCTTTAAATCTCAAGGAAAGGAAAATTTAAAGCATAACAGTATATTTTTATTTGATATTGTGTTAAGTACCTGAAGAAGGAAATGTGAGAATGTGTTGCTTGAAAAGATGTATAGGGTGATATTTGGGGAATAGAAATGTAATAGATTAGTGGCAACTTTTCATGACATGTTTCCCCGAAGTCCTCACCACAACAGACACCAACCAAAGGTGTGCAAATTGCTTATTATTGGGGGCCTTTCTGGTGCAAACCCAAAATAGCTCCATCATTTATAGCTCTGATCTTTCTAGAAGAGAAAGATACTGGAGTCCAGGTGAACAATTCTTTACAATGAAGCAATTCTTTAGATGAAGCGCAGCTCAATGGAATAGTTTTTTCTAAAGGCATTGGCCCTCTTGAAACTTCCCTCTGTATTCTGCTATTCAAAGTGTGGTCCTCAGACCAGCATCTTCAACATCACCAGGGGGCTCCTTAAAAACAGGAAATTTCAGTCTCCATCCCAGATAGATTCACTCCTACTTCATATTCACAGTGAATTCGGATGACTGACTAGTTATTGTCCTTGCCTTCATATTTAGAATTAACTAGGAACACTGAAAGAGTATTGATGTCAGAGGCTCACACCAGGAAAATTACAGCAGAATCTCTGGGTTTTGTAGCCAGATATTGGTGATTTTTAAAGTGTAACTATGAGTTTAAGTTATGAGATAACTGGAACTAGGTCAATTTAATATATTTATTGCCTAACATCCTTCTTTAAGGAGGTGTTCAAGAGTATTTTTTTTTCTTTTCTGAATTTGTATTATGTTCAAATTTATTTTACTCAAATCCAACTCTTGATTTTATTTTTCCTCTTTCCACCTAACTTTCCTGTTCTGATCCCTAGTTCTTGATAGTTAATTTACATGCACATGCAGATACATGCATCAACATGTGTGTGTTCCTACTCTTTTTATGTTTAGATGAAATTATTTGGAACAAAAGCCCTACATTTGCCAGAGTCCTCTAACTCTAACCTCAGTGATTTGGTTACTCCTCATTTATAGTTCAGAACCTCCATGGAAACATTTCTATGTGTGGATTATTTTAAGTGAAACTTACAAATAAGCATTAATTTGTATTAGTTCCCTTTTCTACATAGCATATACTCTCTATTATAATATGTAGTATATCTTTCTTTCTATCATCTGTCATCTCTCATTTGTGTGTCTGCAGAGAAGGGCATTAACTACAAATGGTAAGTGTATAATGTGTACACTAGGATGGAATTTCTTCAATAATAACTGGAGAGCAAATTATCTTTAATAATAAGTAAAGGCATTATCATGAGAGGGTTCCAAGTGCACAGTGGCAATGGATTGAGAGGTCTTTCAACAAAGTGGACACGTAGACATGTAGCTCATGTGCAGATCCAAGAGCTGGAATAGCCAGTGTGGACTCCAAGCCCCCAGCTAGTGCATCTGATGATACCCTATAAAAATTGTAAAAACCTGATAAATCACCAGGGGTGACTGCTTTCCATGCCTCTAATTGATAAGAATAAGAAAGGGTATTTTAACACCTCTCTTTGTTTGTTTTCTTGTTGATTTTTACTTGGGTAAATTGTAGATAAGGATAAATAAGAGTACCTTAAAGATGCTTCATTTCTGTTTTTTGTTCTTAATCCCTAAAAATCAAGTTTGGGGTCAAGAGGATTTCTAAGAGTTTGAAGTCAGGATTTGGGGATTCAAACTCTGAAGAGGAAATATTGAAAATCTATTATTTAGTTGTGATAATTTTATGTAAGAATCATGCTCGACAGATCACATAATGATGTGCTAGTTATATCTAGTAATATTTTTCTCCCCCTCTCAGAAAAATTTAATTGAACCATAGTAAAATAAATCTAGTAATAGTAGAATAGAATTCCACTTTCTGGGAAACTGCATTTGTCAGATTTGCACTATTTTTTAAAATGGGTAATAAGTTCTTTGATTTAGTAAGTTATTTATTTATTTTTAGTTTTCCTAAAATAGGCAACATGGCTGCTTTCTTCTCCAAGTCTCAGTGGCTGGTGTCTGGCACACTGCATTTTCCAGGCCCTGGTCAGCAACTTTTGGTTAGTTGCCATCGATGGGAAGAGAAGCACTAGCAGGAGATGGGAAGAGGGATAGAGGAGAAGTTCTGCCTTGCTGTACTGAAGGTGTGTTCCAAGCAGTGATTACACCAGCTCCACTTGTTGTCTTAGCTTCTGAGCATCAGTGATGCCCACATCCTCCCTTTGTACCGCAAGGCTCTAGTATGCAAGCATCTTGCTGGCATTATGAATCTCTGGCTTGCCTCAGTGCCCCTGTTTGGACCTCCAATTCTTCCCACAGTTTGTATCAGTTACTAGTTATTTATATAGAGTTACAGTGGCATGGCCTGTGACTATATCCAGCTAATGCAGTGGTGTCCTGAGAGGAGTGAGCACGCTGGGCTTGAGACCAGTCTTTGCTTTCCATAACCTTCTGGATACTGCCATGCACATTACCTATTATTCTTACAATGTGTCCTCTAGACACTATGCTTCTGTTTGCATTGCTTTCCCCTCCTTAAATCCTCATGGTATTTATTATAACTGATATTATAAGCTTGTGACTGTGCTTTCTCTAAAATCTCCTGGGAGACATTAAATATCATCTAATAGCTATTGTAACAAGAGCTAATTTTGAGTTCTAAGCATACAATAGGTCCTATGGCAAATGCTTTACATGCATTATATTTTTATAGTTCACAAGAAAATAGAAAGATGATACTAAATTATTCCAATTTAACAGATGAAGAAATGGAGGTTCAGAGAGTTTAAATGAGTTGCTCAACATCACAGAGCCAGCTCTGCACCAGTTCCAGAGTCCAAGCACTCTACCCTATGCCTTACCTATACTACTGCCCTCATTCAGTCTTGGGAAGACGGGGTTCTCTGAATTCTTTTTTGGGGGGGATTGCATAAAGATTTGGAGAATCCTGCTGGTATGAACTGTTAACATTAATTCTGAATTACTTTCTAAGGGCCACATCCTCATTGTACCTATCGTAAACTGGATTTGTTATTGTCATTTTCCATTATATTTTGGACTTTGAATTATAAATTATGAGCATGCACATTACCTATGACACATGACAGTTTTCTGTATTGTATTTTGCACTGAAGAACATAGTCTTCAGCCAAAAAAAAAAAAAAAACTATGAGGTTTACATATAATAAAAGAGCAAGATGATAACTGGGAAAAACAACTGCTATGGCTAGTTTAGATGTTAAATCTAAGTTGATGGCCAGATGTGTGTGTGTGGAGGTGTTTCTAGATGAAAGTGGCATTTGAATCAGAAGATAGTAAGGGAAATTTGCCCTCACCAAAGTGGAAGGGCTTCTTCTAATCCATTGAGGGCCCGAATAACACAAAAAGGTGAGGAAGGTCAAGTTATTTTTCTCTCTCTCCCTCTCTTCTTGAGCAGGGGCATTCATTACTCTTGTTCTGGGACATCAGAGCTCCAGGTTCTTGGGCCTTTAGACCCCTTACTTAACCCCCTGCACATCTTAGACTGAATTATACCACTAGCTTTTCTTATTCTCCAGCTTCCAAATAGCATGTCATGGAACTTCTCAGCCTCCAAAATCACATGAATAAATTCCCATGATAAATCTAAATTTCTCTTTCTCTCCTTTTCCTGATATGTGTTTGTGTGTGTATATACACAATACATATGTGTATATACTCATGTATAAATATATATGTATATATGCATACATGCAGAAAGGATGTATATTTTTTCTATATCTAAGACAATAACCAAATTAACCAAAATTGATTAATGAGATTCAAACTTACTATTTTATTGTATGCTTAACTATCAAGTATGAATACCAAGTGATGCTGGTTTACTTAACTTGGTGTCTGTGGTAGGGATGTGGGACTAGATTTGCTCTAAAGTCAGCTAGTTTTTCTTGGGTTACTATGCCTAAATTGAAAGTCTATGTGCCAATTCTAAATACCTGGTAGTGAAGATTTGAAGTGCTCATATATTGACATTTGCTGTAAACACTTCCAGTTCAATCACATTTCTTATTGTGCCCTTCCTACCACTTTCAGGGCAGTTTCACATTATAGAGTAGGACATGTCAAGTGACATAGAGGACAGTAAACTATGTTAGCTCAATAGCTATTGACTGTCTTGACCCCAAACATTCTCCATTGCTACCTATTCTCCTTGAGAGTGAATTTATTCAGAAAAAACTAAGCTGGCTGGACTGAATATTAGAAGCTGCTTCTTTTTTTTTTGCCACTGGGGTCTGAACCAGCTGAGTGTCCTTTTGATATCACTGTAATCCATCTTATTTAAGGTGGAGCGTTTGATTTCTATACCACCAGGCCTCCCTTCCACTTCAGAGAATAATCCCCTTTCTATCTCCTACTCATTCAAATAAAAATACCATCTCATATTAATAACATCTTTCCTGAAGAAGCTCAAATCATTTTTCAGGTATTTTTCTAATCCTCACAGCATTCCTGTAAGGTAGGTAATGTCCACACAACAATTCTTCTCAACCAAGTCAGAATGATTATGCAAGGGTATTAGGTGCCCATGGGTATTATTGAGCTGAATTTCATTTCCTCTAAAAATATATTTGCTGGGGATTGGAGCAGTGCATTTATTTGAAAAAATATATAAATATATGTATCTGGGTTTAAGGATAAAAACTTGACTTGGAATAATGACAGTATTGTCCATTGTATTTTGACATTGATAGAGATACATGGCTTCTGGAAAGATGAAATATTAACTCATCTGGACACCATTATTATAAACTTCTAAGTTTGAAAGTATTTATATGGTTGAAAATGTAAGGAAACAATTTATGAATTCCATGAAAGAATATTTTATATAGTTGTTTTATTAAAAATAGCTTTCTTGAAAAAGTTGATTACTAAAAGACACAATGAATTTAAAGTTTAATTATTCCGAGATAAGATTGCAATATGGTAGCCTAATAATTTGATCTTTAGGCATAATACATACTATGCCTAAACAAAAAGATGGAATTAAAATAACTAAAAAAGATTTGAATTGGATAAAAAAATGATCTCATAAAGTACTATGTTAAAAAATAAAAAAATAAGTACTATATTTTATCATGTTAAATATATTGTTAGTTAATGACCAAACATTAAACAAAAGATAGCCTCTTTCCACTAGTATAGTACAAAGATAATAACAGGTAAAAGATATAGTGCTGTCTATAGATTAGTTTAGTTCTTAAAGCATTAACTCAATTCTTCCCAAAACAATTATCATCCTCTGTCCAGATAAGAAAACTAAGTCCAGGTTCTAGTACTTATCTATGGTGGTAGACTGATATTTGAACACATGCTGTCTACCTATTAAATTAACATTCTTTAATCGTGTTTTTCTATATATGCACTTAAATCGTATACCTGAAGTGTAAATCTTCATCAGGAGTTTTCTTTTTAATTAAAAAGTGTGAAGAGAATGTGGAAATAATTGCTAAAGTTGATTACAGAATCTTTCCTTCTTGGAGAAAGAAAGCGAGATAAATCCACTATGATTTTTGTGCACTATTGTTCAAAGTGGGAGATATTTTCTTTAGAAATCCATTATGGTTCTAAAATGCTGTCCCCCTACAGTTTCCATTGGTGGACAGCACTCAAATTCTTCTTGACCCCACCAAGTGATATAACTTATTCACAAAGAGAGGATTGGAAGTTTGGGTGGATGAATTCAGAGCAAACTAACAAATAGAAACCCAAATTGTCTTCTGCACCACAATACAGAAATGAAAATTGCTATGAATGGAAATTTAGAATAAATGTAATGGTACTCTAAATGTTCCATTTAAAATAATAGATCAGTTAAGGCTTAAGTAAAGTGTAACTTACCATATTTAAAATAGAAATATGTGTTGACTCATTTATCATTAAGTTACTTCAACAAAATTAAAATAATAGAAGTAAGGTATATTGAATGTTAACTACATACCAAGTACTATCTTAGCTCTTCATGTGCATGATATTATTTAATTTAAAACTATTCCCATAAAGTAGACACAATTATAATGCCTATATTCGGATAAGGTAGCTGAGGCTAAAAGAAAGAAAGTAAACATATCAAGTACAATAGCTCTAGAAGCCAAAATCAATTTGTCTAATTCCTACCTTTTTTTATTAGCACATTGTATTCATACCTCTTTATGAGGTACAAGATGGTAGAGGCATACATGCACATATCACTCATTTAGCCCTTCCCCAATTCCCACCCCATTCCCTCTTCTTTCCCTCCTTGTTTGGCTTAGTGATGGACTTTGATCTCTTTGTGAATGTACATCATGTGCATTAGGGTGCTTCCCTTTTCTCCCCTCCCATCTCCTTCAATTAGGTCATCTTCTTTACTCATCTAAGGTTTCCCCTTCTTAATCTAGAATCCCTTCTTTGTTCCATTTCTCTCTAGCTTCCAAATATTAGGGAGAGCATCCAACTTTTCACTTTTTTTGACTAACTAATCTCACTTAGCATAATGTTTTCCAGTTTCATCCATTTCCCTGCAAATGACATAATTTTGTTCTTTATGGCCTAGTAAAATTCCATTGTGTACATATCCCATAATTTTGTAATTGATTCATCTGTTTATGGACATCTTGGCTGATTCCACAGTCTGGAAAATGTGAATTGTGCAGATATAAACATACAGCATGCCTTATTCTGGTAATTTGGTTTCCATTCTTTTGGGTAGATACACAGAAGTGGTATTGCTGGATCACATGGTAGGTTCATTCCCATTCTTCTGAGGATCCTCCATTCTGTTTTCCAAAGTGGTTGCACTAATCTGCAATCCTACCAGCAATGTATTTGAATCCTACTTCTCCATGCCCTTGCCAGCATTTGTTTTTTTGTTGTTGTTTTTTGTTCTTGTTTTTTTGCGGTTCTGGGGATTACTGGGGATGGAACCTGGGGGCATTCTACCTCTGAGCTACAGCCACAGCCCTATTTCTTTTTTTTTTTTTTAATTCTTTATTTGAAAACAGGGTATCATTAAATTGGGGAGGGGCTCACTAAGCAGGCTGGCTGCAAACCCAGATCCTCTGGTCTCAGCCTCCCAAATGCTGGGATTACAGGTGTGCACCACCACGCCCAGCTCTGTTTGTGTTTTTAAAGATTGCCATTCTTACTGGGAATGGGTGAAATCTCAGGGTATTTTTGATTTGCATCTCTCTGATGACTAATGATGGTGAACATTTTTCCATACATTTATTGGCCCTTTGTATTTCTTCTTTTGTGAAGTTTCTATTTAGTTCACTTGCCCATTTTTTCATTAGGTTATTTGTTTTCTTAGCAGTGAGTAAAAATAGCATGGCATTGGCACATAAACAGACACACAGACCAATGGAGCAGAATAGAAGCTCTGAAACAAATCTGTATACTTACAGCCATGATTTTGACAAAGGGGCCAAAAACATACATTAGGAAAAAGCCTCTTCAACAAGTGATGTTGGCAAAACTGGTTAATCATATGCAGAAAAATGGAAATAAACTCTACTTTTTCACCCTGCACAAGAGTCAATTCAAGATGGATCAAAGACCTGGAAGTCAGGCCAGAGACTTTGCAGCTACTTGAAGGGGGCATAGATCCAACACTTCAACACATAGGCACAGGTAAAAAATTTTCTCAACAAGACCCCAAAGGCACAAGGATTTAAAAGGAGGATCAATACATGGGATTGCATTAAATTGAAGAGCTTTTGTGCAGCAAAGGAAACCATCAAGAACCTCAACAGAGAGCCGAGAGAATGGGAGATTTTTGCCAGCTATTCCTCTGATAGAGGATTAATATCTAGAATATACAGAGAACTCAAGAAACTCACAGCTAAGAAAACAAATAACCTAATTCCTAACTTTAACAACTATATTGTTTTATAAATGCTCATAAATTTCTGAAGTTAATAAATATTCAGTACAAAGATATTTTAAAATATCACTTCAAAAATAGGTACTTATCTTCTAATCATAGTTAATATTTGCTTCATCCTGAAAAATAAACTTCCTCTCTAAACTACTAATTGATATAAAGACTTTAGAACTCAATTCAGGTATCACCTGTTATGAGTATTTAATTTAAATTTACAGCCTAATCTCACTCTTGAATATAAATGTAAATATGTTAAACTACTGATAAAAATGCTACAACAATTTATATATATTAATGCCTAAATTGCTGTTCTCCCATAAGGACAGAAATACAGAAAAATATTAATGTAGTGACATAGAGAAAATATATTAGTTATATTCCATATAAATATGTTAAATATGGAAAACGTGTTTATGTTAACAAACACAGAAACTTACTAAATAAGATTCTATCCCTAGGCATGATTAAATTTGCTTTAAAAATTTTAAGCGGAAAAGTACCTACTTAAGATGATAAAAGATATCTATAAAAACCCTATAGCAAACATTGTATTTAATTGTAAAGTTTTTAAATACATTCCCATTAAAGTCAAGACTAAGACAAAGTAACTTGCTCTGGATATCCTACTCAGATCAATAGGTCAAGTAACTAAAAAAATACAGGGATTTGACATAAATAAATAAAAGTCAGTTGCTTAAATAATTATTATCCTTTTGAACCTAAATGTGTGCTGAGCAAAATATGAAAGTGGATGAGAAGATAAAACAAGTGGCTGAGAATGAGAATAAACACAAATATCAAAATCAAGTAAGTTTCTATAGACTAGCAGCCAATAGTTTATATAATTTATAAAAGAAAACTTAAAATAACAATGGGATATACAGTATTTAGAGATATATTTGATAAAAATATGTAAAGGATTTGTTTAAAACATTTAAGCTCCTTTCAAAATATACATAGAAACTGGGCATGGTGACACATGCCTGTAACTCCAGTATTTGGGAGACTGAGACAGAAGGATCACAAGTTTGAGCAACTTAGTGAGATCCTGTTTCAAAAAATAAATAAAATAGGGTGGGAGTCTGGCTCAGAGGCAGAACACCCCTGGATTTGATTCATACTACCCCCCCAAAAAAGAAAAACGTATGTATATGGAAGTAGTGGAGAGGATTGGATGAGAGAATAGTGATCAGTGGGTACTAAGCTGTATTTAAGTGGAAGAATTAAATTCTAGTGTTCTATTGCATAGGAAAGTGATTATAGATAATAATACACTATAAAAAAACTAGTAGGGAAAATTATTTTTAATAGTTTTACCACAAAGAAATGATGAGTGAATGACAAATGAGAGATTGATTTGTTTACCCTGATTTGAACATTGTACAATGTTACAGGATCAAAATACCACAAAACACCAAGGGATACCCCCATTCATATGGATAACTGTTCCATTTCAATTTAAAAACAAACCTTAAAATTAAAAGTAGTATTAAAATATATATATATATATCAAAGGCTCAAAAATTTGCACAATCCTTTTCTACCCTCTCTAACTGTAGCAATGGCCTCTCTGACTAGAACCAGCTGGTCTGGGAACACTGAGATGAACCAAATAAAAGAAATAGCATTGTCCTGCATATTTACAGTACATTAATTTCCACTTAACTTCTAGAAAGGTTGGTAACTTTTAAGTTTCCCCTAGAAGACTGAGTGGTATTTTTAATAGACTCAGAGTAGAATAGGTGTTACCAGTTTGAAACCAGTGGTTCTGAGCTCCATCAACAGCTCAGGAGCTCCTGATTCTGCTCTGCATCCCCCACTATCTCCTTCTCCAGAGCAATCCACATTCCCTTTGGAGTAAGACCTGCCAAAGCAAGGGGGTCCTAACACACGTACATTTGCCTGGGTCCATTCTACTTCATGTTGACAATTTACCACTGATTCTTCCAGTCTTCTGTAGCTTTTGAAACACACACACACACACACACACACACACACACACACACACACACACATTTTAAAAGAAAAATCAATGTCTTCCTGCTTTGGGACAGACTACTTTAAGAATAACTGAAACCAGATATAATCTTTATGCCCTACAATTGTGTAAAATGAAATCTATACATGAAAGAGTGTTGAGATTATTCTTATTGGAAAAAGTTTCCCTGATGTGCTCAGGAAAGGCAGTGCCCTTTCCTGTGGAAATAAGGAGGGTGAAAATCATTTTATCAATACAGAAAAAACATAAGAAACCCTAACTACTTAGTGGTGTTATTATCCAGAAAAAAATTATAACAGGTTTGGGGGATGGGAATATTAGAGGATGAAAAATGTAAAGAATCACAGAGTAGCTAATAACAATAGAAAGAATAATATTTACTAGTTTAGCAACCAAAAGGTAGACCAAAAAGCATATGCCCATTCAAATTTCAAGTCCCTTTCTCTTGGTAGGTGTATACTGATCACGAAGGCTCAGAACTAGCTAAAACTACTTGTTGAAGGAGAGACTTGGATATATCTGTGTGAGTAACCAGAAAGAGGAGTTCAGTGTGACTATGTCTGACATTTCAGGAATAAGGAAAACCAAGAGTGGAGTCCACTCATTCAACACCTATTACTAAATGCCTCTTGTGGATAAGGTAATGTGCTAGGCTTTGGGGACATAAGAATAAACCCTGTTCTCCTGAGAAGTGTTACAATGGAAAGAGACTCTCAGAGTATAATTATAATGCAAATATTAACTACAGGGATGTGCACAGTTCATGATGAAAGGATATTCAAACTGCAAAGAGGAGCCAGACACAGTTACCAGGAGAGATGGTGGATTACCAAGTTGAGTTTTAAAAGAGAATCACCCTAAGATATTTCCCTTGGAAGATTCGGCCAATCTTGGGAGAGAACTGCAAATGCAAATAGGTAAACAATGTGCAAAACTAGATGAAGGCATGACCAGTAATCACCCACTGTCTCTGGCTCCCAGAATTCTAAAGCCATTTCTCCTACTATTTTATCTCCAATACTCTTGTCATTGATGTGGTTTGTGTTAAGTTAACCAAAATGTAGACTTCGTGATCTATCCTTGATTTATACATATTTTTCACAGTTTGTTTTTTCTAATGTGTTTTAAATATTAATTGACTTTTTTAGAAAATTGTGAACCAAATTTACTATCAGATTTAATAGTGTCTGGATTTAGATATAGTCAAAGCCTAGTCACCAGCACTGTGGGTAAGGAAGGAGGTAGGAGCAAGTACTTGCCAGCGTAAGCAAAATCTGTGTCACTGGCCTGGCAGACTGCCTGTGGAGATCGTGTGGCATGTAACCCTTTCGTCTGGTTGGCGCCTTGCAAGGGGGCACTCAGCATCCCTGTCCTCTTCTCTAAGTGCTCCAAAATGTTAGCTATTCCATAAACACCACCATAGTAGAACAACTCTGAATCCTACTTTTGACACATGTCCTTATTCAGTACGTACTTGTGGCTGATAAAGAGGGTGTAGTAATAAATCTCCTCAGTTTCTTCCATTACCAAGGACAGCCTTATTTGACCTTCCAGTGCAAAAAATATCACTCCTTATGTTTAGATCCTTGGGAGAATTTTTAGTTCAATGAAACACTTTAACTTCAACTGAATAGTATTGCTTTTCTATTAATTACGACAAAACCGTGAAATATCCATTATAGATTTAGACTCTAGAGTTTAGACAGTTTACTTTCTCCTTGTCTGCTGCTGACTCTGGCAAACTTGGTCTTTGAGCTGCTCTAGCCCAGTCTGCATAAAGCAGACACAACTCTAGGTGCTCCATAGCATGCTGACTCCAATCACTGGGAAGAAAAAGAAAAAATGCTAGTCATAGCCAGGAAAACTATATTTTGAATTCTGCCCTTTACTCT
This sequence comes from Graphiurus murinus, assembly GCA_004027655.1. Taxonomy (NCBI): domain Eukaryota; kingdom Metazoa; phylum Chordata; class Mammalia; order Rodentia; family Gliridae; genus Graphiurus; species Graphiurus murinus. The sequence continues at coordinate 135,848 of PVLC010001444.1, forward strand.
TGGAAAAAAATACAGTGCTCACTTTAGTGGTAAAGCAATTTGGCATTTACTCTGTATTTGAAACTGAATACATACAAACTTGTGTTATTATATAATACATACTGAATTTCAGAGTTGACTATTAGTACTTGAACTTATTTCACAGAACAAAGCACATGTAATTTATTTTTATAGTATAATACTTTAATATTTTTAATACTTTAAGCTATTGTGTTTTCAACAGGTAATTTATAAATTTTTTAAGCCAATGGAAAACATCATTCACAATAAATAAAGATAGAAATGGAAATGTATAGTAAAATGCCTAACAATTTAGATTGTGTTGTCATGCCCCCATTTTTCTCTACCCCATACATGGTTAGCATCTTAAATAACAGATATGTGGGCTGCTGGTATCTTTAAATAATAACACCTAACATATTTGTCACAATAAATAAGGAAAGATAACGCACTTCAAACCAGCCCTACTTGCTTTCTACTACATGGATAACAGAGGCACTGGAGGACTCATTTGCAAATGTTTAGTCTATCAGAAGCATCTTTAGATTACCCTCTCTGGCAGCATGCAGAGTAAACTAACTAACACACACCCAGACTGCAGGTGTTGATTAGACATTTGTGCTCAAAATGAGAATCGCCAAACACTGCTACAGCTAAATTGGCCCTTTTTTACTCTACATGTAAAGTTAATGAATTCTGTAGGGACTAAGAGATTCACAAAACTCAAATTTAACTAAGAAAAAAAAACAAGTAGAAAAAAAGACAAAACAATTAAATTAAAAGAAAACCCTTGAAAATTCAGGGACCAGATATTTGCTTTCTAGACAAGTGATCATTAGCTTTATACCAACAGGTTAATACCTTAAGTTAAAACTCATCATTCTTATTAATCATTATCTAAGTGAGTATGCCATATAGTGTCTTTCACATCTTTAATAGTTTGCATTATGGGATTTGTATCTCTTCTTATAGAACTATAAAGCATAATAGATTTCCATCATGGAATATTTGTAAAATATTTTCCCAAATTTGTTTTTCAGTAACAAAGATCTTAGATTCCCACTTTACATAAGGAAAGTCATTACTACATGGCACTGAAATTACAATAAAAGAAAAGGACGGTTGTTACATGTGTAGGGATGCCTGTGAGTTATAACATACATAATGGAGTAGTGGTGGGGACTATGGAGAATACATGTATACAAATATTGATATTGGAAAGAGATTGGGACGAGATGGGTGAGTTCTTTTTCCTTTTCTCTTCCCTTCTCTCAATGGTCTATATTTGTACCATACTGAAAAGTTAGGAAGGCATTGCTGTAGACAAAAAAAGAGAATAAATGGGAGATATTCAACAATAGAATCATACTTTACTGCTCTCTAGCATTTCTCTATATTATTGACATTCCTCTATATTACTTCTAGCTCCTACCCAAGGTAGAATGTCTTTGTCACTGCCAAAGACACTCCATATGTACTCACGCCTACCAACTACTGACCATTTTTAACAGGTAGGAAATTCTCTCAATTCATTCTAAAGTAAACCATAAAACAGCACTTGCCTTTTATAAATACTGTTCCAAGTATGCCCACAATATTCCCGATTTCTCTCCACCTAGATTGATCCCTCTCTGCATAGTTATTGGGTCTCCTTGAGTCCAAATTAAAGATCAGACTCTAATATGGGGAACAAATAGGATTTTGTGGAAGAGTTACATCTCTTGATAATTGGGAATTTTGAGAAATTTGCACCCAATAGAATTGGCACCTTGGTTTCCAAAACCATTAAAGACACGCCTATTTTCTTATCTGCTATGTAAACCATCTGGTTTTGCTTTCTTCAGGACCCTCATCCTTTGCCAGAAGAAAGAACAGTACCAAATTGAAGTTCAACATACAAACAATACATGCAGAGTGATAGAATGTGTTTAAAATGAATGGAAGCAAAGGCCAGTAGATGGAGATAACAAAGAGATAGAGATGGAGGTAGATAGTCTCAAACATGAAGCAGATGCATTATTAACAATGATTCTGAGGTGTTAAAGAAAAGTGTGGAGTTTATATTTTCTTCTCAGTGTTTTGTGTATTTTTTTATGAAACAAATATATTTCTTCTGTAGGTAGGTAGATTAGTGTGGATGGCTATTGTTTTACACATGGGAGAGCAGGAGATGGAGTAGACATTGTACAGAAGATACACACATACACACACATGCTCACACATATCCAGACATAAAGATGTAAGAACCAAATTTAACAAAAAAAAAAAAAGGTTAGGAGGCAATTTAGTTTATGGATTCTTGTTCTCATTGAATTTGTTTTGGAAATCCACTCATTTTTGCATTGAAAGTCTTAGGACACAGGTCCAATTTCAGTGTGATATGTGCATCTGGCTGTCTGTGAGTATAATACGTACTAACCTCGTGGGCACGGAGAGAAATCAGTTGAGCACTTTTGTACGGCATTTCTGCACTTGTAGGAAGGTGTAGGTAAACAAGGCATTATCATTATAATTATGTACTATAATTGCAATGACAGTCAGCTACTGTGAAAAAAGAAGGATTTTGGCTTCTGGTAAAATTGGGTTTAAACCCAGGCTTTTCTGCCTAATGCCTTTTTTGAAGACATTTTTTGTATTCTGTTTATGAACTAAAGATAGGATTTAATAGGAGATACATATATGTAAAATGTCTGCCTTACAGGTGCTCAAAATGGACAGATTTCTTTTTATTATTCTCACTAGTTATGTTAGATAGGAAAGATCAATGAATAATAAAGATCTTTCTCCTTTGTCAAAATGGTATTTTTGTAGGATACTTGATGGATAGCAGACTTTGTGTATTGTACAAAATAGTGTATTCTGAAGGAGCACTGGCAACGCAGCTGTCTGGAGACATAATTTTTCCTACTTTTGTCTGTTTGACATTTTACTATTCTTCAGGGAGGAAACACTTCACCAGGGATTCCATTGTTCCTGGGAATGCAGTTTCTAGCAGTATTTTTTAGTAACTCAACGATCAGGCATGTGTACAAAACCACCATCAATAACAGAGCTGGTAGTACACAGGAAGTCTTTAAAAATAAGATTTTCAGTCTTCAGCTCCCGGACTGTTTCTAATCATGTGGCTCATTTTATACTTCAAGATTCAACTCATCTTAATAAGTATAAAAAAGTAAAAAATATGAAAAACAAAATTAGTTATTTCCTACTCTTGATTAAACACTCTTTCCCCACTATGGGACATGCCAAAAATTTCTAGGTGAGGAATATCCTTGTTTAGCTGTGTGTACCCAGAGCTGTCAGGTAGCTCCTAAGATACTGATATTGCAAGATCTTCAGGGCATGAGCCTTGGGTGATATGTTTTCATTTGCAACTTTTCCCTATGTTAGGAGGTTATGTATGCAATGCAATGAACTTTTTACACTTGTGTAAAGTTCTGATCTCTAAAGTAGGAAAAGCAATAACTACTTCATAGGAGGATATATATATTAAGGGATTATATATATATATATATATATATATAGCCATATGCTTAGCTCATTTTGGGTATTCTACATACTTTCTCCTGTTTCTACTCATTTCTTTTTTTTTTTTTTTTTTTGCAGTACTGGGGATTGAACTCAGGGACATTCTACCTTCAAGCTATATCCCCAGCCCTATTTTTTATTCTTTATTTTGAAACAGGGTCTCACTAAGTTGGGGAGTGCCTCACTAGGTAGCTGAGGCTGGCAGCAAACTCAGATCCTCCAGTCTCAGCCTCCCAAATGCTGGGATTACAAGTGTGCACCACCACACCTAGCTCTCTACTCATTTCTAATAATTCCAGTATTCCACTGTCTAGTTAAGTTTCAAGGAATTTCAAGGGATGCGATTGTAGCAATAGGTTTTCATCAAGAACAAATTGAAAAAATATATACATATATATATTTCTGTAAATATATATTATACATGTATGTGTGTATGTGTATATACACACAAAATTGAAATATATGCATATATTACAATTATATTTTTGGATTCTTAGCATTTTCATCTAGTTGTCCATCTTTTGAACTATTTCATTTAACATACCGATATGTTGCCTGCTAACTCCAGGATATTCTGGATATTCTATGGATCTGCTTTTATTTATTATTTTTATCTTGATGATTGGTCCATATGATGCTGGATATTCCTGCACACAAAGGATTATGCTTTTGCTTATCAGTAATTTAAGACTTTAGACACCTCAATCCCAAGAACTGGTCCTGGTTTGGTTTGAGTTGAAGTTTTAAACTCAGTTTGTATCTGCTTCATTCCCATTCCTGGGTTTTTGATTGAGAGCCTGGCAGATCCTCATTCAATGATCCCTAAAAATGACAGGGAGATTAGGTTGTGCTTTCAGATGTTTGCGTTTAGCTCTTTCATCTACTACCATCAGGGCATGAAATTTTTTATAGTATCCGCTGGGAGCACAATATGTGTTTGTGGCTTTTCATCTCTAGAGGGATCTTGTTTTCTGAACACTGCAAACTGCCAGAGTGTCCCTCATCCTTGCTTTCTGCCCCAGAGCAAAGTAAATGATTCTTGGGGGGATCTAGCTGTGTCTGCAGGCCCTTTGGATTCATTTGCATCACACCAACCATCCATTATTATCATTACCATTAGGCTGGGTCTATGGTTTCCTAGGCCAACCTCCCTCCTTGAACCACACCTTGAATCTGCAATGCCCTTAGGAAAGAGATCACTGTCAACTCTCCTCACCTAGTACAGGCACTTCCCTATTAGAACTTTATTTCCTCTAGTTCTTGTTACTTCCAGAGCTTTCCATTGTGCTTAACAGCTTGATTTCACTATAATGTATCTATTTTTCCCTAGTTGTTGACATAGCTTAATATATCATACCTTGAAAAGTAAATCTCAAATTCATAGTTTTTATGCATAATTATAATAGTGGTTTGACTGTCTAGCATTACTCTCTTAGGAACTGTCTCTAAAACCTATTGTGTTCTACCTGCAGGAAAGGAACGGTGACTTAAAGAAATAGATACAGAACTGAGTGGCTTGGAAGAAGTCAATAAATTTAGGACTTGTTCAGAGAACTAGTATTTCAAGAATGAGTACCTTATAAAGGAACCAGAGGAAGGTTGGACACTAGGGATACTGTGCCAGGGTGCACAGCAAATTCAATAGATATTTATATTGATGGATATTCACTGCATTCAATAATAATCTGTAGTCAACCAACAACCTAACATTTAAACATATTGCAAGTTTACATGTTACTGCTCATGAACACATAGATAAGCCCTGAATTTTGTATTATAGTAAGTAGAGAAGTAGATTGTCTCCAAAATAGAACATAAAATAAGAAATGAATGTGAGAGCTGGTCTTCCCAGAATTTCATTGTTGCTTGTTTTTCCCAAAATACAAAATGGGAGTAAATGGTGTTTCCCTCTTAGGATTATTTTGATACTTAAATAAGTTTACATATAAATGTTTAGAATGTCTCTGCCAAACAGAAATTTGCTCTATGTACTTGCTATCATTAATATCTCCAACACTAACATCAATAAAAGTGAAAATAAAATAATCTTCAGATTTGAATCACTACAGTCAATAGTTTTGTGATATAACCCATGCTTCTTATTTTCAGTGGTAGAGTACTAAAACTATTAGCAGAAAGGGTCATATACATAAAACATAGCCAAAAGACCAAATAGCATTCCTTAATACAGGAAAATATTACCAACTCTAGAGCTGGTCTATGGCTTAGAAAAATAAGAGCTGCTGAAATAAGAATTGTTGTAGTGGTCTCAGGGGCAATGTTTAAATATTGTATTTGGATCATTCAATTGTTTTTTATATATTCTTAAGAAATAATTGATAAAATAAGCTTCATTCTTGATGATTTTCTCAGTTTCTAAGACATATTCTAAGAACATGCTTTATTGAGCTCTTGAATGAAGAATAATATCTTTTTTTTCCTTGAATTCTTTTAATTCCAGTAGAAAGAACATGCATAGCATTGAATAGTATATGTATGGTAGTGTCAATGCTTTATTCCAGAGATGTAACCAGAAACTCAAAGGCAGGGAGGCATGGTTTTTTGGCTTAGCAAGCAACAAATGACGTCTCCTAAGAATAAGTCTATGTATTTGTTTGCAATGGACTATTGCAGCTAGAAGATGTCTTTAACTTTGCCTCAGTATACTGATAGCATATCAAAGTATCAGGGAAATGAGCTGCTACATAGTTTATTTAGCTCACAGGTGATTTTATCTGGCTTATAAGTAGGTACCTGCATAGGTGAGTAATATATATTATATATATGACATGCACAAATATATATATATATAGGTAGGTAGATAGATAGATAGATAGATAGATAGATAGATAGATAGATAGATAGATGGACATCGATGGACAATCACTCTCACTGAGGTGAAGAATTCATGCTCCATTATTCTGAGGTCAATTTACTTCAAGCATAACATTGAGAACTAAAACCATACATTAACATGAATTTACCTTGCAGGATTGATTAGAATTTGTTTTAGTAACTTACTCCAAATCAATTTCACTCTGGTGTTTCCAGACATTAGAGGATGATAAAGAAGGAAAGGAGTTATTGTGAGGTTTAAAAGGTGAAATATAATGGAAAATACTAATTGTAATGTAAATAAAAGTATACCTCTACTTTAGAACTGTGTAAAACTAAGCTGAATAAATGGATTTTAACCCTGGTCATATGAGTTAGAAGTACATATGATTAACTGCCTTCAAGTCAAGAACCTGTGTCAAAACATGAGTTACACCTAGACTCACAATTCACATCTCCATTATTCTCATTAAAAATCACTTTGCTAAAGGAAATTAAAGATGTGTATTATTTCTTTCTTTTCCATTAAGGGTAATAGTATCTATTAAATGATTTGAAATGTTTCAAAAAGTTTAGGCCTTTTAAAATAGAGTCATTTCATGTAAAAAGAACTTTAAAGTTATAACTCAAAGAAAAACATCTCAACAAAGGTCTGAAATGTAAAAGTGGTGATATTTTAAAGGTAGCTGAAGATGTAAGATAGGGGGAAATAAAGGACATTTATTAAGAGACCTGAGAGAAATCTACATATTGAACAGCCCATTTACCCAAATGTCCTTGCCTCTACAAAAAATCATGTTCTCTCCTATATAGCAAGATGTTAAGCTCATCAGTTGGCAATAGAGAATTAGAAAGGAAAACTTCATCCCTGGTATATCAGGAAGGAGACAAGTGTTAGTGTGTAAATTGTCACAGTTTTCCAAAAAGGGTGAGAAACAAGTACAGAGAGAGAGAGAGAGAAAAAGAGAGAGAGAGAGAGAGAGAAAGAGAGAGAGAGAGAGAGAGAGAGAGAGAGAGAGAGAGAGAGAGAGAGAGAGAGGAGGGAGGGGGGTGGAAGAAGAAGAAATTAATAATTCTTAGCTGAAATGAGTCTTCAAAATAATCTGAAATAATTTTTTTTTTTTTTTTTTTTTTGCGGTACTGGGGATTGAACTCAGGGGCATTCTACCTCCGAGCTACACCCCCAGCCCTATTTTTTATTCTTTATTTTGAAACCGAGTCTCACTAAGTTGCGGAGTGCCTCACTAGGTAGCTGAGGCTGGCCTTGAACCCGGATCCTCTGGTCTCAGCCTCCCAAATGCTGGGATTACAAGCGTGCGCCAC